>JAVJIX010000044.1:5790000-5807500 GCA_036785185.1 Paratrypauchen microcephalus | reverse complement strand
CTTTAACCCGGCGCCTTTTAACCGTCACTTTAACCCGGTGCCTTTTAACCGTCGCTTTAACCCGGTGCCTTTTCACCGCCGCTTTGACCCGGCGCATTTTCACCGCCGCTTTAACCCGGCGCCTTTTCACCGCCGCTTTGACCCAGCGCATTTTCACCGCCACTTTCACCCAGCGCATTTTCACCGCCGCTTTAACCCGGCGCCTTTTAACCGTCACTTTAACCCGGTGCCTTTTAACCGTCGCTTTAACCCGGTGCCTTTTCACCGCCGCTTTGACCCAGCGCATTTTCACCGCCACTGTCACCCAGCGCATTTTCACCGCCGCTTTAACCCGGCGCCTTTTCACCGCCGCTTTAACCCAGCGCATTTTCACCTCTGTTTTAACCCAGCGCATTTTCACCGCCGCTTTAACCCGGTGCCTTTTCACCGCCGCTTTAACCCGGCGCATTTTCACCACCGCTTTAACCCGGCGCCTTTTCACCACCGCTTTAACCCGGCTCCTTTTCACCGCCGCTTTAACCTGGCGCATTTTCACCACCGCTTTAACCCGGCGCCTTTTCACCACCGCTTTAACCCGGCACCTTTTCACCACCGCTTTAACCCGGCGCATTTTCACCACCGCTTTAACCCGGCTCCTTTTCACCACCGCTTTAACCCGGCGCCTTTTCACCGCCGCTTTAACCCGGCTCCTTTTCACCGCCGCTTTAACCCGGCGCATTTTCACCGCCGCTTTAACCCGGCGCATTTTCACCTCCGCTTTAACCCGGCGCCTTTTCACCGCCGCTTTAACCCGGCGCATTTTCACCACCGCTTTAACCCGGCGCCTTTTCACCGCCGCTTTAACCCGGCGCATTTTCACCACCGCTTTAACCCGGCGCCTTTTCACCACCGCTTTAACCCGGCTCCTTTTCACCGCCGCTTTAACCCGGCGCATTTTCACCACCGCTTTAACCCGGCGCCTTTTCACCACCGCTTTAACCCGGCGCATTTTCACCACCGCTTTAACCCGGCGCATTTTCACCACCGCTTTAACCCGGCTCCTTTTCACCACCGCTTTAACCCGGCGCCTTTTCACCGCCGCTTTAACCCGGCTCCTTTTCACCGCCGCTTTAACCCGGCGCATTTTCACCGCCGCTTTAACCCGGCGCATTTTCACCTCCGCTTTAACCCGGCGCCTTTTCACCGCCGCTTTAACCCGGCGCATTTTCACCGCCGCTTTAACCCGGCGCCTTTTCACCGCCGCTTTAACCCGGCGCATTTTCACCACCGCTTTAACCCGGCGCCTTTTCACCACCGCTTTAACCCGGCTCCTTTTCACCGCCGCTTTAACCCGGCGCATTTTCACCACCGCTTTAACCCGGCGCCATTTCACCACCGCTTTAACCCGGCACCTTTTCACCACCGCTTTAACCCGGCGCATTTTCACCACCGCTTTAACCCGGCGCCATTTCACCACCGCTTTAACCCGGCACCTTTTCACCACCGCTTTAACCCGGCGCATTTTCACCACCGCTTTAACCCAGCGCATTTTCACCGCCGTTTTAACCCGGCGCCTTTTCACCGCCGCTTTAGCACAACACAGTCAGTCCATGTGAGGCACCAACGGCCGGTGCAGAGCCACACGCCGAAGACTACTATTTGAACTGGAAAAGTGAAAATTCAGCCATTTTGAATTAAAAAAAGAATTAAAATGGTGAAGTTAAATAGAAAATAATTTTATAGTACAAATCATTGGATACATACAGTATAACCATTTATTTTTTTCATTTTACTTTTTTCTCTCTGTGATTCCTCCCCTGACTGCACGTCACTAGTCAGATTAGTCATTGCATCACTGCTGTTGTACTACACATGTTAGTTAGAAAGTGGCAGAGTAGTTAGCACAGCCTCACAGCTTCCACAGTGAGAAGGTCTGAGGTTTGATTCCGTCTGCATGTTTCCTTCAGAGGCTCCGGTACTACTTATGTACGAGAACCATCAACAGGCTTCTACAGGAGTTCACATGGCATCAGAACATTGTGGAACATTTGTAACTGTCAGGCGCAGATTTGTTGACCTGGTTTATGGGTCATATCTCTGTAATTCCTGGGTCTATCCACATGAAACAAAAACTGGCCCAAAGTTCAATGTCTTCTCTGTCAGTGTAGCTTCAGGAAAAAAAGGGAAAAACAAATCTTGATCTAAATATGCCATCTTTCTGTTTCTGTGTCCAGACCAAAGATCCATCAGAGGTTTGGGGACTTCCCTTTGTCTCCTCCAGGTTCTCCCCAGAGACGGAGCACTGTGGGCGGGCACATCGTGGGAGGGGTGGGCCGGGTCTCGCCTCTGCCCCCGGAGCTCACCTCACACAGCAGCGGCGTGAATGGAGTCCCGCACGAGGCCTACAGGGGGCGCAGTCTCGGCTCTAACTCCTCGAACTCGTCTGTGTTTGTGGACCAACCTTTGACCCTGACGGACGATGTGTTCAGGAACCTGGGTACCATCGGCGTCCAGTGGTGAGGCCTGGAATTACAACAGAGGTTCAAACAGACAAACTCGATTTAGGGCTGTGCAGTTAAAGCAGCTGTGTTTATCCTGCACTTACTACAATCACAACTGAATCTGTGTCTCCAGAGCCGTCACCTGCAGGTAGAGACACATCCAAGTCTGTCTCTTTCGTCAGATGGTTGGCTGATAGTTATTTAGTGAGATTTTCTTGGTTAAGGAGCATGTGTAATACGACTAGGTTAGGTCTTCTTCATGTTCCTATTCCAACCTGTTTTCAAACATGGGTAAGACTGATCCATCCATCCATTTTCTTCCGTTTATCCGGGGCCAAGTTGCGGAGGTAACAGTCTAAGCAGGGACTCCCAGACTTCCTTCACCCCTGAACAGTGACGGATTGGAACCAAAAAATGGCCCTGGCATTTTGCACCTACAACGGGGGGAAGGGGATCATTTATACCATACATTACGCTCTGATTAACCCATCAATCGTGACTTTAGTCCACAACCACAACATGCCAGCACAGAACCGCGCACAATAAAAAACCAAAACAGTGGGCTACACGCATTAAACAACTGCAAGAAATGCTCAACGCAGCCATAATTTAAAAAAAAACTGTCTTACCTTCATGCCGTTAATAAATGCTCTTCTCCCCAACCCAATCGCTCCCCCCTTGTGTCGTTTAGTGCCTCCTCCTCAATTCATTTTACTAAACTATAATGCTAAGTATTCGACCGTCCGTCTATCTCCTCTTCTACTTTGACTAACTTGACCACACTACCACAATCTTCACCGTTCTTTTTCTCATGAAAGTGATTCAATGTTGTGTTGTACTAACTTCCTCCAAAAGGTTTACTATTGTCTTCTGTATAAAGTGTTTTCCACTTCATATGCGAGCGCTACCGATTCTTGGTAGCAACTAGTGCCGTGATTGGTCAATTCTTGGTAGCAACACGGGGGGGGGGGGGATTTCCCATAACGCACTGCTTTACTTCAGTTGACAAATACAAAATACAGATGTATTTGTTTTATTTCAAACTGTGCACATTTTCGACATCGTAGGAAGAAATATCCTGGCAAAATAAAATAATGTAAAACCTTAAACACGTCATCACGGTGCCACCGTCACTGTAATATACATGTAGTTGTAAGTGGTATAAATACCGAACGGGTCCTTTCAATTACAGCAATAGGGCGGAATTTTTAAGACGGTGGAGGCACGTAACGACCAAATACCTTGCTGGTGGGCCGTAGCAAGGCGGTTTCGGGGCCGCGGTGGGCATCCTCGGGGCCGCGGCCCTTCTGGCATGTGCCCAAATGCCAGACCGCCCAGTCCGTCACTGCCCCTGACGCTTCCTCCAGCTCCTCCGGGGGGACCCCAAGGTGTTCCCAGGCCAGCCGGGAGACATAGTCCCTCCAGTGTGTCCTGGGTCTTCCCTGGGTCTTCCCCGGGGCCTCCTCCCGGTGGGAAGTGCCCGAAACACCTCCCGAGGCATCCAGGAGGCGTCCGAGCCACCTCAGCTGCTCCTCTCGACGTGGAGGAGCAACAGCTCTACTCCGAGCTCCTCCCGTGTGACTGAGCTCCTCACCCTATCTCTAAGGGAGCGCCCAGACACTCTGTGGAGGAAACTCATTTCGGCCGCTTGTATCGGCGATCTCGTCCTTTCGGTCATTACCCAGAGCTCATGACCATAGGTGAGGGGAGGAATGTAGATCGACGGTAAATCGAGAGCTTTGCCTTTCGGCTCAGCTCCCTCTTCACCACAACGGTCCAGTACAGCGACCGCATCACTGCCGACGCCGCACCGATCCACCTGTCAATCTCACGCTCCATCCTCCCCTCACTCGAGAACAAGACCACGACATACTTGAACTCCTTCAACTGAGGCAAAGACTCTCCATCTGTGTAAGAATGTTTACCGTGTATCTGGGGACACAGATTGGTCAAAGTTTATGACATTTAAAACTAAAATCTTACATACATAGGAATCTTTAAACTTCTTCAAAAAACTGTTTGAAATTGTATTCAGATTTGAATTATTGCCAAAACAACTGTGCTTAGAATTTTTGCCATAATCGAGCAGCACTAAGTTTATTGATACTTTGCAACTAATGTCATCAACACTCCCAGGGGATGTGATGCTAACCTTAGGCCCAGCTCTGTCTGAGGTCGTTTTCACACCAGGAAAGTCCGATAGTTCACTTGCTTTGGTCTGGACCAAATATTTTTTTATTTTTTTTATTTTGGTGCGGTTCGCTTTCACACTGCAGTTTTTTCCAAGTGGGCCAACATCTATAAACAAAACCACGTGTGCTGAGGTCGCTCAGACGTTGGACAGAAATTAGCCATGTCCAAACAGAAGGAGGAGAATCATGGAGTTACGTGCTGTTTTCAGTCTAGCCTTAGCGATATGGTTTGCTCAGTTTTTACAGTTCGCACAAATGTTTGAGCAGCATCGTGAGGTTTACACTATTTTACAATCAATTTACAAACGACAAAGTCACAGGGAAAGACGACTACGGAGGACAGAACTCATGTGCACATCAAGTTCTGACTCTTGCTCTTCACGCAAAACGTAAGTAAGACTCGTAAGTTTCGTTTCGTTTAGTTTCCTTTCGTCAGCCTCGGTTTCCCATAATGCTCGACATACGACGGGAGCTCGTTAAGTACAAAAAGCCAACTTGTGTCGGATCGAGTCCGGTCTGCATTCTCTCCTCAAACGAACCGCACCAGGATTCGAATGGAACCGTGCCGAGACCGAGCTTTTTAGGTGGTCTCAGTTCGCTTGTTTGCTCCGGATCGAGATTTTTGGTTTTTATTCACACCAGAACAAAAGGTCCGAATCAAAGGAGCAAATGAACTCTGGTTCGTTTTAAACAAACCAAACAAGGTGTGAAAACAACCTGAAACTCTGTTACTCAAGTTAGACGTTAATCTGAGCTTTGTTTTAGTTTAGTTTAGTTTATTAAGGACAGTGTGCAGTTTCATTAAAAAGATGTCTGCACCAGATTTAGCTCAAAGCTAATTTCCATCTGCAGTCCTCACATCATAAAATACAATACAAAAATACGATAAAGTGCAATTATAAATACAATAAAAATACAATACAATACAATAAAAAGAAATCGCATATCAAATACAAGGTACAATCTTAACAGGCTAGTGCAGGATAAAATCTTAAAATATAAGCAATTCTAAAATAAACAATCTCAAAACAATTCTGTACATTATCCAATATTAAAAAGTGCGTGCATATTCATAAGTGCATACAGGTAGAAATCACATGCATAATTTAGGAGCAGGGTCATTGAGAGCAAGGTGAACGCTGATGATAATAATAACCCCTTTCATTACTTTTATAAAGAGCAGCAGCTGTCGAATGGTACCCACGAGGGTATCATCCGACAGCCACCTACCTAACTGGTACTATTATTTTGAGGTGAAGCTTTAGAAATAGGGCCTTAGCCAACAGAGGATACCCACGAGGGTAACCTCTGTTGGCCAACTACCGTCTGGTATTAGTGAGAGCAGGACTGACTGTCCAGGAGCTTTTAACGGCTCGAGAGAATGTTAAAAAGTCTGCCATGTCCTTTATATGACTCGGGAGTCTGTTCCACTCCGTCACAGCTTTATAAGAAAAGGCTGATTGGGAGAAGGCAGTTCTCCTTTTTGGGACATCGCAGTCTCCCCTCGAAACAGACCTTAACACTCGGCTGGTGAGCCGAGCGCGTGGCTGGACATAGGTCTGTAGAGGGGGTGGGGCAGCGTCATGCAAGATTTTATGAACCAGACGAATATTGGAGAAGCTGATCAGATTTTCAAAGCTAAGCAATTTGTATTTTTTAAGTATATGACAATGATGGTGCCTTAGAGGCTTTTTATCCAGAATTTTTAGGGCCCGATTATGCAAGGATCTGAGAGGTTTGAGAACTGTCTGTTTGGCCTGAGACCATGAGGATATACAGTATGAAATATGAGATATGATCATTGCGTTAAAATATGTTTTTGCTGCCTCCAAGGATAAAGAACTCCTGATTTGTTGAAAATTAAACTATTAAATTTTAAAACATGACAGACTTTTTTTATATGTTGTTTAAAACCAAGTGTAGAATCCAGGATTACCCCGAGGTATTATTACCTCCTCCACATTCCGGATCATATGGCCCGCCACAAAAATATTAGGGTGTATATTTTGAGTCTTTTTATTTGAAAAGTACATCGTTACCGTTTTATCCGTGTTTAGTATTAGATTTGACCTACTCAGCCACTCAGAGGCTTTTGTCATTGCTGCTGTCAGTTTAGCTGCGACTGAGGATGCTTCCTTACCATGCGCATACACCACCGTGTCGTCAGCATACATCACGACCCCCACGTCATCTTTAAAGATGGAAGGCAGATCATTGATATATAAACTGAATAGCAACGGCCCCAGAATCGAACCTTGTGGCACTCCGTTTTAACACAATCTGACCAAAAAGAGCTGACTTACAGTAGTTAGAGCTGTTCTTCCTCTCCTCTGTTGTTCAGTGAGCGTATCTCGGTGATGGAGGAGCAGATCGCCAGTTTGGCCGGTATGGTTCACCGCGCTCTGTCGGTGGGAGCAGAGATCCCAGAAATACACGACCTCTCCAGGTATCAGACTCTTGAAATAACAGTATTCTTAGCTGAGTAAAAGTCTTTCCTCTTCTCACTGTGAGTAAGTGGCAAAAGCTTCATGTTGTCTGTTTGTGGAAACCATTATTTTGTACCAAGTTTAACAAACGTCTGTTTTCTCCACAGTGAGAATGGACCACACCCTCCTCTCCACCTCAGACCAGGTCAGATTAGAACATTATTTTGGCTGGGTCCCATTACTCTGTCTTACCCCTTCCCCTTTATCTACGTCTTTGTTTTGCCCCTTGATACCGAGCTGAGAGTTCTCGGGGTACGAATGTTCCCCTAAGAAATGAGACACCACTCCATTACCGTTTGCGTCATCGTCTCTCGCCTCTACCTGAGCTGCTACGTCTACAGAGGCGACAACAACTGACGCAAACAAACGTAAACAAATGTCGAGGATTATCGGGTACCTCAGCTCCACAAAAAACGAGCTTGTTTATACATGAAAGTTAAAGGAAAACGATAACGTCGACTAAACAGACGCCGCGACAACAGTTCACTAAAAGTAACGTAGAACATAAGCGTCATAATTGTAAACCTGCTAAACTGTTAATCGATAATTACAACTGCTGAAAATACATTTATGAGACTCCTCGGCTGGTCCATGTGACGCTGCCATCCTGATCCCAAAAGTCCTGGTTTAGTCCTGGTTTAGTCCTGGTTTAGTCCTGGTTTAGTTCTGGTTTAGTCCCGGTTTAGTCCTGGTTTAGACCTGGTTTAGTCCCGGTTTAGTCCTGGTTTAGACCTGCTTTAGTCCTGGTTTAGTCCTGGTTTAGACCTGGTTTAGTCCTCGTTATGTTCTGGTTTAGACCTGCTTTAGTCCTGGTTTAGTCCTGGTTTAGTCCTGGTTTAGTCTTGGTTTAGTCCTGGTTTAGACCTAGTTTAATCCTGGTTTAGTCCTGGTTTAGACCTGGCTTAGTCCCGGTTTAGTCCCGTTTAGTCCTGGTTTAGACCTGGTTTAGTCCTGGTTTAGACCTGGTTTAGACCTGGTTTAGTCCTGGTTTAGTTCCGGTTTAGTCCTGGTTTAGACCTGCTTTAGTCCTGGTTTAGTCCTGGTTTAGTTCCGGTTTAGTCCCGGTTTAGTCCTGGTTTAGTCCTGGTTTAGACCTGGTTTAGTCCTGGTTTAGTCCTCGTTATGTTCTGGTTTAGACCTGCTTTAGTCCTGGTTTAGTCCTGGTTTAGTCCTGGTTTAGTCCTGGTTTAGTTCCGGTTTAGTCCTGGTTTAAACCTGCTTTAGTCCTGGTTTAGTCCTGGTTTAGTTCCGGTTTAGTCCCGGTTTAGTCCTGGTTTAGTCCTGGTTTAGACCTGGTTTAGTCCTGGTTTAGTTCCGGTTTAGTCCTGGTTTAGACCTGCTTTAGTCCTGGTTTAGTCCTGGTTTAGTTCCGGTTTAGTCCCGGTTTAGTCTTGGTTTAGTCCTGGTTTAGTTCCGGTTTAGTCCCGGTTTAGTCCTGGTTTAGTCCCGGTTTAGTCCTGGTTTAGTCCTGGTTTAGACCTGCTTTAGTCCCGGTTTAGTCCTGGTTTAGTCCCGGTTTAGACCTGGTTTAGTCCCGGTTTAGTCCTGGTTTAGACCTGCTTTAGTCCTGGTTTAGTCCTGGTTTAGACCTGGTTTAGTCCTCGTTATGTTCTGGTTTAGACCTGCTTTAGTCCTGGTTTAGTCCTGGTTTAGTCTTGGTTTAGTCCTGGTTTAGACCTAGTTTAATCCTGGTTTAGTCCTGGTTTAGACCTGGCTTAGTCCCGGTTTAGTCCCGTTTAGTCCTGGTTTAGACCTGGTTTAGTCCTGGTTTAGACCTGGTTTAGACCTGGTTTAGTCCTGGTTTAGTTCCGGTTTAGTCCTGGTTTAGACCTGCTTTAGTCCTGGTTTAGTCCTGGTTTAGTTCCGGTTTAGTCCCGGTTTAGTCCTGGTTTAGTCCTGGTTTAGACCTGGTTTAGAATCAGAATCAGAAAGGTTTTAATGCCATATGTTTGAACAAGTTCACAACATTAGGAAATTGCTGCGGTGCTTGGAGCAGAATGTCCTGGTCCTGGTTTAGTCCTCGTTATGTTCTGGTTTAGACCTGCTTTAGTCCTGGTTTAGTCCTGGTTTAGTCCTGGTTTAGACCTGGTTTAGTCCTGGTTTAGTTCCGGTTTAGTCCTGGTTTAGACCTGCTTTAGTCCTGGTTTAGTCCTGGTTTAGTTCCGGTTTAGTCCCGGTTTAGTCCCGGTTTAGTCCTGGTTTAGTCCTGGTTTAGACCTGGTTTAGTCCTGGTTTAGTCCTCGTTATGTTCTGGTTTAGACCTGCTTTAGTCCTGGTTTAGTCCTGGTTTAGTCCTGGTTTAGACCTGCTTTAGTCCCGGTTTAGTCCTGGTTTAGTCCCGGTTTAGTCCTGGTTTAGACCTGGTTTAGTCCCGGTTTAGACCTGGTTTAGTCCTGGTTTAGACCTGGTTTAGTCCTGGTTTAGTCCTCGTTATGTTCTGGTTTAGACCTGCTTTAGTCCTGGTTTAGTCCTGGTTTAGACCTGCTTTAGTCCCGGTTTAGTCCTGGTTTAGACCTGCTTTAGTTCCGGTTTAGTCCTGGTTTAGACCTGTTTTAGTCCTGGTTTAGTCCTGGTTTAGACCTGGTTTAGTCCTGGTTTAGTCCTCGTTATGTTCTGGTTTAGATCTGCTTTAGTCCTGGTTTAGTCCTGGTTTAGACCTGCTTTAGTCCTGGTTTAGTCCTGGTTTAGTCCTGGTTTAGACCTGCTTTAGTCCCGGTTTAGTCCTGGTTTAGTCCCGGTTTAGTCCTGGTTTAGACCTGGTTTAGTCCCGGTTTAGACCTGGTTTAGTCCTGGTTTAGACCTGGTTTAGTCCTGGTTTAGTCCTCGTTATGTTCTGGTTTAGACCTGCTTTAGTCCTGGTTTAGTCCTGGTTTAGACCTGCTTTAGTCCCGGTTTAGTCCTGGTTTAGACCTGCTTTAGTTCCGGTTTAGTCCTGGTTTAGACCTGCTTTAGTCCCGGTTTAGTCCCGGTTTAGTCCTGGTTTAGTCCTGGTTTAGACCTGCTTTAGTCCCGGTTTAGTCCCGGTTTAGTCCTGGTTTAGTCCTGGTTTAGACCTGCTTTAGCCCTGGTTTAGTCCTGGTTTAGACCTGGTTTAGTCCTCGTTGTCCTGATCCCAAAACCTGCCTGAGCTTGTAGTCGTACCCCTTCATTTCAAGTCTGGTCGAGAGCTTACTTCATTTCATGGGGTATGTAGCCCTCGGTCATGGCCCTAGTCCTTGATCAAAATTAGAATCGGGACACCCCTTGTCCTCACATGAACGCGCAAAACCAAGGGGTAGGGGTAAGACGAAGGGGTAAGACAGAGAATCTTCATTATAAAAGCACCTCCGCAGTGTCTCCATGTTTACACTGAAGCCGTACATCGTTTATTCAGTATGTCCTGTGTGTTTTCTCTCATAGTGATGTCACATGACCCTCCAGGCCCCGCCCCTCCACGCCGTCTCCCCGGTAACGCCCTCCAACACAAACTGTCTCTGACCAAACAGTCTGTGTGCGACCTGAGGCTGCAGCTGGAGCAACTGCGCCACCAGCAGGTCAGAAGCTGAATAGGCACATTTTTAAGGTGTACGTGCTCAGAGGAATCTTCTTGCTGTGAGGCGAGAGTGCTACAGCCACTTTGGCAGATCTCATCTAAACTCACAGTCAGAGGGTTCAAATCCCAGACCAAGTGGAGCATTTAGTTATAAAATTTAGTTTTAGGTCTTCTGAAGAGGACCGTGGTTCAGATCTGGTTGGACAGTCACTAAACTTGGTCATTTCATCGACAAAAATACAAGAATTTCACGTTTTTCTTTTGATCAAACTCCATGAACTCTGTGTCTCCGCTCCATCAGCAGACTGTGGTTCACTCTGTATGTTTATACGACTTTTGTTTGATCATGTGTACAGTCTCCTCATTGAGTTAATTCTCTGCTCTTCCTCTCTTCCTGTCCTCTTCCTGTCCTCTTCCTGTCCTCTTCCCCTCCTCTTCCTCTTCCTGTCCTCTTCCCCTCCTCTTCCTCTTCCTGTCCTCTTCCCCTCCTCTTCCTCTTTCCCTCCTCTTCCTCTTCCTGTCCTCTTCCCCTCCTCTTCCTCTTCCTGTCCTCTTCCCCTCCTCTTCCTGTCCTCTTCCCCTCCTCTTCCTCTTCCTGTCCTCTTCCTCTCCTCTTCCTGTCCTCTTCCTCTTCCTGTCCTCTTCCTGTCCTCTTCCTCTTCCTGTCCTCTTCCCCTCCTCTTCCTCTTCCTGTCCTCTTCCCCTCCTCTTCCTCTTCCTGTCCTCTTCCTCTCCTCTTCCCCTCCTCTTCCTGTCCTCTTCCTCTTCCTGTCCTCTTCCCCTCCTCTTCCTCTTCCTGTCCTCTTCCTGTCCTCTTCCCCTCCTCTTCCTGTCCTCTTCCTCTTCCTGTCCTCTTCCTCTTCCCCTCCTCTTCCTCTCCTCTTCCTGTCCTCTTCCTGTCCTCTTCCTCTTCCTGTCCTCTTCCTCTTCCCCTCCTCTTCCTCTCCTCTTCCTGTCCTCTTCCTCTCCTCTTCTTCCCCTCTTCCTCTTCCCCTCCTCTTCCTGTCCTCTTCCTCTTCCCCTCCTCTGCCTCTTCTCTTTCTGTCCTCTCCGTGTCCTCTTCCTCTTCCTGTCCTCTTCCACTTCCTGTACTCTTCCTCTTCCCCTCCTCCTCCTCTCCTCTTCCCGTCCTCCTCCTCTCCTCTTCTTCCCCTCCTCTCTCCTCCTCCTCTTCTTCCCCTCTTCCTCCTCCCCTCCTCCCCCCCTCAGCTCCATCAGCAGGCTGTGGTCCTCTCCATGCTCAGGTCCATGGGGCAGGAGCTCCTGAGCTTCATGAGGCAGAAGCTCCTCCAGAGTCACGAGAACTTCTACGGCCCGAGAGCCGAGGTGGAGCGAGGGCGGAGAGAGTACACGACGAGGCAGGAGCGAATCCTGGACCAGCTCAGGTACGAGAGAGAGAGAGAGAAGAGAGGGAAGAGAAAAGGAAAGAATCCAGAAGATAGAGAGATGGGAGGACGTGAGCGACCAGGAACAGAAAGAGAGAACGAGAGATCGAGCGGGTTTAAAATATATTTCTGGACTTTGAGTTTAATTTTAATTCAGCTTCAGCAAAAACATTTCTAGTGTGTTTTCACGCGACGTCATAATCCAGAAGTCGGCGATGTTGGAGATAACGGAAACAAACCAAACGTCGCACTTATGCCACCAAGGTTAAAAAAAGCAAAATGGTCAAATATTGTCGGGTCAGAAAAAAACACCTGCAGTTCTATCGATTATCTAAAATAGTGACCAACCAGGACTGAACCAGGACTAAACCAGGACTAAACCAGGACTAAACCAGGACTGAACCAGGACTGAACCAGGACTGAACCAGGACTAAACCAGGACTAAACCAGGACTAAACCAGGACTAAACCAGGACTGAACCAGGTCTAAACCAGGACTGAACCAGGACTGAACCAGGACTAAACCAGGACTAAACCAGGACTAAACCAGGACTGAACCAGGTCTAAACCAGGACTGAACCAGGACTGAACCAGGACTAAACCAGGTCTAAACCAGGACTGAACCAGGACTGAACCAGGTCTAAACCAGGACTAAACCAGGTCTAAACCAGGACTAAACCAGGACTGAACCAGGACTGAACCAGGACTAAACCAGGTCTAAACCAAGACTAAACCAGGACTAAACCAGGACTAAACCAGGACTAAACCAGGACTAAACCAGGACTAAACCAGGACTGAACCAGGACTGAACCAGGTCTAAACCAGGACTGAACCAGGACTGAACCAGGACTAAACCAGGACTAAACCAGGACTAAACCAGGACTGAACCAGGTCTAAACCAGGACTGAACCAGGACTGAACCAGGACTAAACCAGGTCTAAACCAGGACTGAACCAGGACTGAACCAGGTCTAAACCAGGGCTAAACCAGGACTGAACCAGGACTAAACCAGGACTGAACCAGGACTGAACCAGCACTAAACCAGGACTGAACCAGGACTGAACCAGGACTGAACCAGGACTGAACCAGGACTAAACCAGGACTGAACCAGGACTGAACCAGGACTGAACCAGGACTGAACCAGGTCTAAACCAGGACTGAACCAGGTCTAAACCAGGACTGAACCAGGACTGAACCGGGTCTAAACCAGGACTGAACCAGGACTGAACCAGGTCTAAACCAGGGCTAAACCAGGACTGAACCAGGACTAAACCAGGACTGAACCAGGACTGAACCAGCACTAAACCAGGACTGAACCAGGACTGAACCAGGACTGAACCAGGACTGAACCAGGACTGAACCAGGACTGAACCAGGACTGAACCAGCACTAAACCAGGACTGAACCAGGACTGAACCAGGACTGAACCAGGACTGAACCAGGACTGAACCAGGACTGAACCAGGACTAAACCAGGACTGAACCAGGACTGAACCAGGACTGAACCAGGACTGAACCAGGTCTAAACCAGGTCTAAACCAGGACTAAACCAGGACTGAACCAGCACTAAACCAGGACTGAACCAGGACTGAACCAGGACTAAACCAGGACTGAACCAGGACTGAACCAGGACTGAACCAGGACTGAACCGGGTCTAAACCGGGTCTAAACCAGGACTGAACCAGGACTAAACCAGGACTGAACCAGGACTAAACCAGGACTGAACCAGGACTGAACCAGGACTGAACCAGGACTGAACCAGCACTAAACCAGGACTGAACCAGGACTGAACCAGGACTGAACCAGGACTGAACCAGGACTAAACCAGGACTGAACCAGGACTGAACCAGGACTGAACCAGGACTGAACCAGGTCTAAACCAGGTCTAAACCAGGACTAAACCAGGACTGAACCAGCACTAAACCAGGACTGAACCAGGACTGAACCAGGACTAAACCAGGACTGAACCAGGACTGAACCAGGACTGAACCAGGACTGAACCGGGTCTAAACCGGGTCTAAACCAGGACTGAACCAGGACTAAACCAGGACTGAACCAGGACTAAACCAGGACTGAACCAGGACTGAACCAGGACTGAACCAGCACTAAACCAGGACTGAACCAGGACTGAACCAGGTCTAAACCAGGGCTAAACCAGGACTGAACCAGGACTAAACCAGGACTGAACCAGGACTGAACCAGCACTAAACCAGGACTGAACCAGGACTGAACCAGGACTGAACCAGGACTGAACCAGGACTGAACCAGGACTGAACCAGGACTAAACCAGGACTGAACCAGGACTGAACCAGGACTGAACCAGGTCTAAACCAGGTCTAAACCAGGACTAAACCAGGACTGAACCAGCACTAAACCAGGACTGAACCAGGACTGAACCAGGACTAAACCAGGACTGAACCAGGACTGAACCAGGACTGAACCAGGACTGAACCGGGTCTAAACCGGGTCTAAACCAGGTCTAAACCAGGACTAAACCAGGACTGAACCAGGTCTAAACCAGGACTGAACCAGCACTAAACCAGGACTGAACCAGGACTAAACCAGGACTAAACCAGGTCTAAACCAGGACTAAACCAGGACTGAACCAGGACTGAACCAGGACTAAACCAGGTCTAAACCAAGACTAAACCAGGACTAAACCAGGACTAAACCAGGACTAAACCAGGACTAAACCAGGACTAAACCAGGACTGAACCAGGTCTAAACCAGGACTGAACCAGGACTGAACCAGGACTAAACCAGGACTAAACCAGCACTAAACCAGGACTGAACCAGGTCTAAACCAGGACTGAACCAGGACTGAACCAGGACTAAACCAGGTCTAAACCAGGACTGAACCAGGACTGAACCAGGTCTAAACCAGGGCTAAACCAGGACTGAACCAGGACTAAACCAGGACTGAACCAGGACTGAACCAGCACTAAACCAGGACTGAACCAGGACTGAACCAGGACTGAACCAGGACTGAACCAGGACTAAACCAGGACTGAACCAGGACTGAACCAGGACTGAACCAGGACTGAACCGGGTCTAAACCGGGTCTAAACCAGGTCTAAACCAGGACTGAACCAGGACTAAACCAGGACTGAACCAGCACTAAACCAGGACTGAACCAGGACTGAACCAGGACTAAACCAGGACTGAACCAGGACTGAACCAGGACTGAACCAGGACTGAACCGGGTCTAAACCGGGTCTAAACCAGGTCTAAACCAGGACTAAACCAGGACTGAACCAGGTCTAAACCAGGACTGAACCAGGACTGAACCAGGACTGAACCAGGACTGAACCAGGACTAAACCAGGACTGAACCAGGACTGAACCAGGACTGAACCAGGACTGAACCAGGACTGAACCAGGACTGAACCGGGTCTAAACCGGGTCTAAACCAGGTCTAAACCAGGACTGAACCAGGACTAAACCAGGACTGAACCAGCACTAAACCAGGACTGAACCAGGACTGAACCAGGACTAAACCAGGACTGAACCAGGACTGAACCAGGACTGAACCAGGACTGAACCGGGTCTAAACCGGGTCTAAACCAGGTTTAAACCAGGACTAAACCAGGGCTAAACCAGGGCTAAACCAGGACTAAACCAGGACTAAACCAGTTCTAAACCAGGACTAAACCAGGACTAAACCAGGACTAAACCAGGACTGAATCAGGACTAAACCAGGACAAAACCAGGACTGAACCAGCACTAAACCAGGACTAAACCAGGGCTGAACCAGGACTGAACCAGGACTAAACCAGGACTGAACCAGGACTGAACCAGGACTGAACCAGGACTGAACCGGGTCTAAACCGGGTCTAAACCAGGTCTAAACCAGGACTAAACCAGGGCTAAACCAGGGCTAAACCAGGACTAAACCAGGACTAAACCAGTTCTAAACCAGGACTAAACCAGGACTAAACCAGGACTAAACCAGGACTAAACCAGGACTGAATCAGGACTAAACCAGGACAAAACCAGGACAAAACCAGGTCTAAATCAGGTCTAAACCAGGTCTAAACCAGGACTGAATCAGGACTAAACCAGGACAAAACCAGGACAAAACCAGGTCTAAACCAGGTCTAAACCAGGTCTAAACCAGGTCTAAACCAGGACTAAACCAGGACTGAACCAGGTCTAAACCAGGACTGAACCAGGACTGAACCAGGACTAAACCAGGACTGAACCAGCACTAAACCAGGACTGAACCAGGACTGAACCAGGACTGAACCGGGTCTAAACCGGGTCTAAACCAGGTCTAAACCAAGACTAAACCAGGGCTAAACCAGGGCTAAACCAGGACTGAACCAGGACTGAACCAGGACTGAACCAGGACTAAACCAGGACTGAACCAGGACTGAACCAGGACTGAACCGGGTCTAAACCGGGTCTAAACCAGGTCTAAACCAGGACTAAACCAGGACTAAACCAGGACTAAACCAGTTCTAAACCAGGACTAAACCAGGACTAAACCAGGACTGAATCAGGACTAAACCAGGACAAAACCAGGACAAAACCAGGTCTAAACCAGGTCTAAACCAGGTCTAAACCAGGACTAAACCAGGTCTAAACCAGGACTAAACCAGGTCTAAACCAGGACTAAACCAGGACTAAATGAGGTCTAAACCAGGTCTAAACCAGGACTGAACCAGGACTAAACCAGGACTAAACCAGGACAAAACCAGGACAAAACCAGGACTAAATGAGGTCTAAACCAGGACTACACCAGGTCTAAGCCAGGTCTAAACCTCTTGTCTCTCTCTTCTCTTTCTGTCAAAATGCGATTAATTAGATGAATTAATTACAAATCCTGTAATTAATGAGATTATTTTTTAATGTCCTTGTGGTTAATCTGGTTTCTTCATGTGGTCTAACCTGAACTTGCTGAATATTTGGGATGTTCAGAGACTTTAGTCCTTCAGTCTTCACACAGCGCCCCCTACAGGTATAGAACTATTATTGAACACTAAAACATAATAACAGAGAGAGACGAGGAGTGGAACCCGCAGCCTCCTGACCGAGAGCAGGACTGAAAAGAGCAGGGCTGTCTCCGGGCGCAGGACGGACTTTAGACAAAGGACAAAACGTGACATTTCAAGTTTATGTTTCGAATCAGAGCAACGATCTCACGTCAAACTCCACTGTGTTTTTAAGCTCCACACACCTTCACTAGAATTATTTGGATCATTTCAGTCCTGGAATTGCCGATCTTCACTGAGCTGTTCATTTAAAAACTACCACTTCGTGACATCATAAAGTGGATGTAGACAGACAAATAATAGTGTTACTCAAACATGTGTGCATGAAACAAAACAGAACTCCAGGTCTGTTTTTGAGGCGATAACAAAATTATAACAATCAATTTTCATCAATTTGTCATCATAAGATTTAAAGTACTTTGCCTGGAATTTTCT
>JAVJIX010000044.1:5585000-5785000 GCA_036785185.1 Paratrypauchen microcephalus | reverse complement strand
TTCTCCTCTGCTCCTCTGACCTTCTTCTTCACTTGTTTTAATTCTGGTTTCCTATTTTCACCTTTTACGTAAAAAAGTCCTGATGTAAAAAACACAGGCGCCTCCTGAGGGCTCGCTCTCGTTTGCAGATCTCATGAATATTCATCATTTTATTCCCACGCCCCCAAGTAAAATCGAAAATGGGAAATTAGGAACGACACAGAACGACACAGACGAACTTTTTCAAAAACAGACGTGGAGTTTTGTTTGTGACGAGGAAACAACATTCGAACAGATCGGAAAATACTGTCATATGAGCCCTTTAATGATCAGTTATTATTTTTATGATCGTAGGAAACAACACGGATTCCTCCACCTCCAGATCCCAGTGTGAGTCCAGATTCAAACCGGACTAAACCAGACCAGACCAGGACTGACCAGGAGCAGCCCGATCCCCTCACCTCCGGAGAAAGTCCGGCCCGGGATCCTCCTCCAGCCTCGGACCCAGAGCCTTCCCCAGGTTAGACTCTGCGATAAAGGTGCACTGTGTAACTTTTCCATGGAGACGTCACTGCTCTGCCTGGAATGTCCCACAGTGTGACATTAAACAGCTCGACTTTACGGAGAGAGAGAGAGAGAGAGACAGAGAGACAGAGAGAGAGAGACAGAGAGAGAGACAGAGAGAGACTGAGAGAGAGAGAGAGAGAGAGACTGAGACTGAGAGAGAGAGAGACTGAGAGAGAGACTGAGAGAGAGAGAGAGACAGAGAGAGACAGAGAGAGACTGAGAGAGAGAGACAGAGACAGAGACAGAGAGACTGAGAGAGAGAGAGAGAGAGAGAGACTGAGAGAGAGAGACAGAGAGAGAGAGACTGAGAGAGAGAGACAGAGACTGAGAGAGAGACTGAGACTGAGAGAGAGAGAGAGAGAGAGAGAGAGACTGAGAGAGAGAGAGAGAGAGAGACAGAGACTGAGAGAGAGAGACAGAGAGAGAGATTGAGAGACAGAGAGAGAGAGATTTAGAGACAGAGAGAGAGATTGAGAGACAGAGAGAGAGATTGAGGGACAGAGAGAGAGAGATTGAGAGAGAGAGAGAGAGAGAGAGATTGAGAGACAGGGAGAGAGATTGAGAGACACAGAGAGAGAGAGAGAGACAGAGAGAGAGATTGAGAGACAGAGAGATTGAGAGACAGAGAGACTGAGAGAGAGAGAGAGAGAGAGAGACAGACAGAGAGAGACTGAGAGAGATTGAGAGAGAGACTGAGAGAGAGAGATTGAGAGAGAGAGAGAAAGGGAGAGAGATTGAGAGAGACAGAGAAATAGAGAAATTGAGAGAGAGAGAGAGAGATATATTGAGAGAGCGAGACAGAGAGAGAAATTGAGAGAGAGAGAGAGAGAGAGAGACTGAGAGACAAAGAGAGAGATTGAGAGACAGAGAGAGAGAGAGAGAGAGAGAGAGAGAGATTGAGAGAGAGAGAGACTGAGAGACTGAGAGAGAGAGAGAGAGAGAGAGATTGAGAGAGAGAGAGACTGAGAGACTGAGAGAGAGAGAGAGAGAGAGAGATTGAGAGAGAGAGAGAGAGAGACAGAGAGAGAGACTGAGAGAGAGAGAGATATTGAGAGAGAGAGACTGAGAGAGAGAAATTGAGAGAGAGAGAGAGAGAGAGAGAGAGAGAGAGAGAAAGAGAGAAATTGAGAGAGAGAGCGAGACAGAGAGAGAGAAATTGAGACAGAGAGAGAGAGAGAGAGAGAAATTGAGACAGAGAGAGAGAGAGAGAGAAATTGAGAGAGAGAGAGAGAGAGAGAGAGGGGGAGAGAGAGAGAGCAATTTCCCCATTGTGGGACAAATTGCTTGGTGTTAATTTTTATCCAATCCAATCCAACTTTATTTCTATAGCACATTTTATAAACAGAGACAGTTTCCAAAGTGCTGCACATAAAATCAATAGAACTTAATAATAACATTACTGTACTAAAAAAGCAATAAATAAAGTGCTAATAATAAAATAACTAAAAACAATAAAAACACAGAGGAGCACACAACTCATGCGGGATTAAAAGCCAGAGAATATAACACGTTAATTTGCAGTGTAATTAATTAATCTAATTAACGCGTTAAACTGACAGCCCTAGATAAGACTGTATATATGTATGTTTAATGCCATACTGTGGAACATTTGGCAGTCTAAATGAATAAAGTGGACGGTGTTTGTTGTTGCAGTTGGATCAGGAGCGGAGCAGAAGTCCACACAGGCTGAAGATGATTCGAGTGTGTTCCAAAGACCGGACAGACGTGAGTGGAGCCGATACTGCCGATACCTGATCAATACTCGGGCAAATAGGAAGTAAAAAGAGTAAAAAAAAGAGTAAAAAGAGTTTTAAAAAATGAAAAATGTGACGTTTTGAACAAACATTGGCCAGAAAATCGTCTTATTACACCAATTTATAGACTAAATGGGAAAAATTCTGAACCGACTCACCAAAATGTTCAGTATCGGCGCCGATATCAATACCAGAATTTATTTTTATTTTTATTTTCTTCAGCGTCACAGAATGAATCCAGCAGACCCATCTCAACGTCTCCTCCTCCTCAAAGGTCAGTGAACGCACCACTTTTTATGTGATACCATAAAATATATAAATAAAGTATATTTCGGTAGGTTTTGTAGACCTTTATTCATTTAGGCGATCAA
Source organism: Paratrypauchen microcephalus (assembly GCA_036785185.1). NCBI lineage: Eukaryota > Metazoa > Chordata > Actinopteri > Gobiiformes > Gobiidae > Paratrypauchen > Paratrypauchen microcephalus. Next base: position 5,782,329 of record JAVJIX010000044.1, on the reverse strand, counting down.
ACTTTGTATTAGTTGAGTAATCGTTTCATTTAGGACTTCTGTGGGACAAAGCAGAGAAGTGAGTGAGCTGAATATAGACCAGGACTGAACTGGGCCAGACTAGGACTAAACCTGGGCTAGACCAAGACTAAACCTGGGCTAGACCAAGACTAAACTTGGGCTAGACCAAGACTAAACCTGGGCTAGACCAGGACTAAACTTGGGCTAGACCAAGACTAAACCTGGGCTAGACCAAGACTAAACCTGGGCTGGACCAAGACTAAACTTGAGCTAGACCAAGACTAAACCTGGGCTAGATCAAGACTAAACTTGGGCTAGACCAAGACTAAACCTGGGCTAGACCAAGACTAAACTTGGGCTAGACCAAGACTAAACCTGGGCTAGACCAAGACTAAACCTGGGCTAGACCAAGACTAAACCTGGGCTAGACCAAGACTAAACCTGGGCTAGACCAAGACTAAACTTGGGATAGACCAAGACTAAACCTGGGCTAGACCAGGACTAAACTTGAGCTAGACCAGGACTAAACTTGGGCTAGACCAAGACTAAACCTGGGCTGGACCAAGACTAAACCTGGGCTAGACCAGGACTAAACCTGGGCTAGACCAGGACTAAACTTGGGCTAAATCAAGACTAAACCTGGGCTAGACCAAGACTAAACTTGGGCTAAATCAAGACTAAACCTGGGCTAGACCAAGACTAAACTTGGGCTAGACCAAGACTAAACTTGGGCTAGACCAAGACTAAACCTGGGCTAGACCAAGACTAAACCTGGGCTAGACCAAGACTAAACTTGGGCTAGACCAAGACTAAACCTGGGCTAGACCAAGACTAAACTTGGGCTAAATCAAGACTAAACCTGGGCTAAATCAAGACTAAACCTGGGCTAGACCAAGACTAAACCTGGGCTAGACCAAGACTAAACTGGGCCAGACCAGGGCTAAACTTGGGCTAAATCAAGACTAAACTTGAGCTAGACCAAGACTAAACCTGGGCTAGACCAAGACTAAACCTGGGCTAGACCAAGACTAAACCTGGGCTAGACCAAGACTAAACTGGGCCAGACCAAGACTAAACTGGGCCAGACTAGGGCTAAACGTCGGGTTCCCTCGGGTTACCTCAGGTTCCCTCAGGTCCCCTCGGGTTCTCTTGGGTTCCCTCAGGGTCCCTCGGGTTCCCTCGGATTTTCTTGGGTTCCCTCAGGTCCCCTTGGGTTCTCTTGGGTTCCTCAGGTTCCCCCGGGTTCCCTCGGGTTCCCTGTCCACAGTCTCTGGCTGCTCCTCTCCCTGTCCACCTTCAGCCTGGGCTGCAGAGGACATGGAGGCTCCAGACCCTCCACAGAATATGTCTGTTATTTTAGAACATTTTGCAGCGTCTATAGTGAGATTTTTTCATATTTTATCCCGTAACTTCTCCACACCCCCTTTTCTGCTACTTCTCCATGTTTCCACCTCAACACTGAAACTGTCAGGATCAGTGCAAAGAAAGGGGCGGGACCGCTCTCGTAAGCTTCTATATCCTGATTGGTTTAGTCCACTGTCTGTATTGAAGATGGACCAATGGGATGCCTCCTCTAAACTGTGGGCCGGTCTCTGAGTAATACAAAAACAGCATCGGCCCCTAATCCTCAATCACTGTAAGGCGCTTTGTGTTACATTTTTTGTATGAAAAGCGCTTTATAAATAATGTTTGATTGATTGATTGATTGTTGGCCCACCGGGAAAATGACCGGTATGCCCGATTATCAGTCCAGACCTGTTTCCTAGTACTTTTTTCGGCATAAACATGCATAACATAAACATTCTATACTCTCTTATTTACTTATTTTATTATTATTTATCTTGTCTGCTGCACTTTCTGTTCAAACTTTCTTTTGCACTAAACTGCCTGGAGCTAATGTGGCAAGTGAATTTCTCCTGTGTGAGATCAATAAAGTCTTGTCTTTTCTTTTAAACACCATGTAGCAGTTTTTGTCTGAGCTCCCCCTGCAGGTGCAGTCCTGCGAGTGCAGTTTGGGGCAGATACGCAGAGAAACAGAAGAGTTTTGAGTTTTAACCCAACAAGAATTTTAGACTTGGACAAACTTTATTGATCCACGAGGGACATTACGTGCACACAGTAGCTCACATACACCACATATATCACAATATATTATAATAACGAAGGGGAAAAATGTCTTTACCCGAGCACAGGCCTTGTAATATCTGTAACTGTTTGTGTTCAGGTCAGCGTTGAGCTCCAGTGCCACAAATACAAAGTCTGTGGAGGTGAAAGAAGCAGCTCGAGTTCAAGTGAGTTTTTAAATGTGATTTTTAACCTTATTTCTGCTTTAACTCCAGCAGTCTGATCAATTCAGAGGTGATTTTTCCTTATTAGGACTGATTTATGGACAAAACAGCAAAATAAAAACACCAGGATCATGTAGAGCGGCTTAATACGAGCATTTTCAATACAATGTGAATGAGAGCCAGTGTGTAGTTTGTAGTAGTTTGTAGTAGTTTGTAGTAGTTTGTAGTAGTTTGTGTTTGTATAGTAGTTTGTAGTAGTGCATAGTAGTTTGTAGTAGTTTGTAGTAGTTTGTGTTTGTATAGTAGTTTGTAGTAGTTTGTAGTAGTGTGTAGTAGTTTGTAGTAGTTTGTAGTAGTGTATAGTAGTTTGTAGTAGTTTGTGTTTGTATAGTAGTTTGTAGTAGTTTGTAGTAGTGTGTAGTAGTTTGTAGTAGTTTGTAGTAGTTTGTGTTTGTATAGTAGTTTGTAGTAGTGCATAGTAGTTTGTAGTAGTTTGTAGTAGTTTGTAGTAGTTTGTGTTTGTATAGTAGTTTGTAGTAGTTTGTAGTAGTGTGTAGTAGTTTGTAGTAGTTTGTAGTAGTTTGTGTTTGTATAGTAGTTTGTAGTAGTGCATAGTAGTTTGTAGTAGTTTGTAGTAGTTTGTAGTAGTTTGTGTTTGTATAGTAGTTTGTAGTAGTGCATAGTAGTTTGTAGTAGTTTGTAGTAGTTTGTAGTAGTTTGTGTTTGTATAGTAGTTTGTAGTAGTGTGTAGTAGTTTGTAGTAGTTTGTGTTTGTATAGTAGTTTGTAGTAGTTTGTAGTAGTTTGTAGTAGTTTGTAGTAGTGTATAGTAGTTTGTAGTAGTTTGTGTTTGTATAGTAGTTTGTAGTAGTGCGAAGTAGTTTGGTGTAGTTTGGAGTAGTTTGTGTTTGTATAGTAGTTTGTAGTAGTTTGTAGTAGTTTGGAGTAGTGTGTAGTAGTTTGTAGTAGTTTGTTGTAGTGTGTAGTAGTTTGTAGTAGTTTGTTGTAGTGTGTAGTAGTTTGTAGTAGTTTGTGTTTGTATAGTAGTTTGTAGTAGTTTATGTTTGCATAGTAGTGTGTAGTAGTTTATATAGTAGTTTGTAGTAGTGTGTAGTAGTTTGGAGTAGTGTGTAGTAGTTTGTAGTAGTTTGTAGTAGTTTGGAGTAGTTTGGAGTAGTTTGGAGTAGAGTGTAGTAGTTTGTGTTTGTCTAGTAGTTTGTAGTAGTTTGTAGTAGTGTGTAGTAGTTTGTAGTAGTATGTAGTAGTTTGTAGTAGTTTGTGTTTCTATAGTAGTTTATAGTAGTTTGTAGTAGTTTGTAGTAGTTTGTGTTTGTCTAGTAGTTTGTGTGTGTGTATAGTAGTTTATAGTAGTTTGTAGTCGTTTGTAGTAGTGTGTAGTAGTGTGTAGTAGTTTGTAGTTGTATAGTAGTTTATAGTAGTTTGTAGTAGTTTGTAGTAGTTTGTGTTTGTACAGTAGTGTGTAGTAGTGTGTAGTAGTTTGTAGTTGTTTAGTAGTTTGTAGTAGTTTGTGTTTGTACAGTAGTTTGTAGTAGTACTTTTCAATACAATGTGAATGAGAGCCAGAGACGATGGAGCCGGAAACACGTCCATGCTCACTTCCTGTTTTGTTCATTTATATAAACAGTTTATGGGTGAGATTGACTGATGATCACAGGAAGTAGGAGGACGATGAACAGTTTCCCAGGTTGAATTTTATTTTTTTTAAACGTTTTTATCTTCTCAGGTGGAGCGTGAGAAGGTGCAGGTGACCAAACCTCCACGACAACCTCCAGAGGTCAAACCCAAACCCCAGAAAAGTGCAGCTCTGACGGGGAACGTAGGCTTCAACCACTGCCCCATAACCACCGCCACAACTACTGCTACAACTTCTACTACTACTGCTACTGCTACTGCTGCTACTGCGATACCAGACAGCAACGAGGAGGAAAACAACAACATGGCAGAGGTGAGAAATAACAAAATTAATATATAACGTACATTATATTTCACTAAAGACCACATTTGGATCATGGTTGTCCTCAAAGGGCCGATTGTAAAGTTAAGACTGTAACAACTCCTCTGTCTGTGTAATACCGATACGTTACAAATGAGAGTCTGTTTGATTTTTCATATTTATTTAAGTTTCAAATATTATATAATATCAAATTTATTTGTATTCATCTATTGACCAATAACGCTGCTGCTCGTCTCTAAACACAAGTCCAGTCCAATAATCATGTAGTACTTTGTAGTAGTTTGTGTTTGTATAGTTGTGTGTAGTAGTTTGTAGTAGTTTGTATAGTAGTTTGCAGTAGTGTGTAGTAGCTTGTAGTAGTTTGTATAGTAGTTTGCAGTAGTTTGTAGTAGTTTGTAGTAGTTTATATTGTAGTTTGTAGTAGTGTGTAGTAGTTTGTAGTAGTTTGTGTTTGTATAGTAGTTTGTAGTAGTTTGTAGTAGTTTGTTTGTATAGTAATTTGTAGTAGTGTGTAGTAGTGTGTAGTAGTTTGTAGTAGTGTATAGTAGTGTGTAGTAGTGTGCAGTAGTTTGTGTTTGTATAGTAGTTTGTTGTAGTGTGTAGTTGTTTGTAGTACTTTGTGTTTGTATAGTAGTTTGTAGTAGTGTGTAGTAGTTTGCAGTAGTTTGTATAGTAGTTTGCAGTAGTTTCTAGTAATTTGTAGTAGTTTGTATAGTAGTTTGTAGTAGTTTGTTGTAGTGTGTCGTAGTTTGTAGTAGTGTGTGGTAGTTTGTAGTAGTTTGTAGTAGTGTGTAGTAGTTTGTAGTAGTTTGTGTTTGTATAGTAGTTTGTAGTAGTGTGTAGTAGTGTGTAGTAGTTTGTGTTTGTATAGTAGTTTGTAGTAGTGTGTAGTAGTGTGTAGTAGTTTGTAGTAGTGTGTAGTAGTTTGTAGTAGTTTGTTGTAGTGTGTAGTAGTTTCTAGTAGTGTGTAGTAGTTTGTAGTAGTTTGTTGTAGCGTGTAGTAGTTTCTAGTAATGTGTAGTAGTTTTTAGTAGTTTGTTGTAGTGTGTAGTAGTTTGTAGTAGTTTGTTGTAGTGTGTAGTAGTTTCTAGTAGTGTGTAGTAGTTTGTAGTAGTTTGTTGTAGTGTGTAGTAGTTTGTAGTAGTTTGTTGTAGTGTGTAGTAGTTTGTAGCAGTTTGTAGTAGTTTGTGTTTGTATAGTAGTTTGTAGTAGTTTGTTGTAGTGTGTAATAGTTTGTTGTAGTAGTTTGTAGTAGTTTCTGGTAGTTTGTAGTAGTTTGTTGTAGTGTGTAGTAGTTTGTAGTAGTTTGTTGTAGTGTGTAGTAGTTTGTGTTTGTATAGTAGTTTGTAGTAGTTTGTTGTAGTGTGTAGTAGTTTGTAGTAGTTTGTTGTAGTGTGTAGTAGTTTGTAGTAGTTTGTTGTAGTGTGTAGTAGTTTGTAGTAGTTTGTGTTTGTATAGTAGTTTGTAGTAGTTTGTAGTAGTTTGTTGTAGTGTGTAGTAGTTTGTAGTAGTTTGTTGTAGTGTGTAGTAGTTTGTAGTAGTTTGTGTTTGTATAGTAGTTTGTAGTAGTGTGTAGTAGTGTAGTAGTTTGTGTTTGTATAGTAGTTTGTTAGTAGTGTGTAGTAGTTTGTAGTAGTTTGTTGTAGTGTGTAGTAGTTTGTAGTAGTTTGTGTTTGTATAGTAGTTTGTAGTAGTGTGTAGTAGTTTGTAGTAGTTTGTTGTAGTGTGTAGTAGTTTGTAGTAGTTTGTTGTAGTGTGTAGTAGTTTGTAGTAGTTTGTAGTAGTTTGTTGTAGTGTGTAGTAGTTTGTAGTAGTTTGTTGTAGTGTGTAGTAGTTTGTAGTAGTTTGTTGTAGTGTATAGTAGTTTGTAGAAGTTTGTTGTAGTGTGTAATAGTTTGTTTTTGTATAGTAGTTTGTAGTAGTTTCTGGTAGTTTGTAGTAGTTTGTTGTAGTGTGTAGTAGTTTGTGTTTGTATAGTAGTTTGTAGTAGTTTGTAGTAGTTTGTGTTTGTATAGTAATTTGTAGTAGTTTGTTGTAGTGTGTAGTAGTTTGTAGTAGTTTGTGTTTGTATAGTAGTTTGTAGTAGTTTGTAGTAGTTTGTTGTAGTGTATAGTAGTTTGTAGTAGTAGTAAAAAAAACACAAAACACAATCAGACATTAAATGGACATTAAATACTTCTTCATCACGACATTGTCTCGTTACATAAAAGACAAACGTATTCACTTTCCCGTCTTTCCTACAGAAGTCGACAGAGGCCATGTTCATAAGCAATATTTTTTCTTCCTTGTTATCCCGAGATATTCCGTTATCAAAAGAAAACAAAACTGTTATCTCAAGATCTTGAAATAACAGTTGAGATGTCGGCTTCCGCTTTACAGAAGCCGACAGAGGCCCCGCCCCCTTGTAGGCCAGACAACGAAAGCGGAAGACTGTATCTCCGTCGGTAAAGTCGAAACCGGGCCAGTCTTCTGTGGAGGTGCCACGGACTACAAAAATAAATAAATAAATAAAATAAATAAAATAAAATATTAAATTAAATTATGCTACTGTTTTTCACCTAAATTGTATGTTAAATGAATTTGTGTTTAAATTAGACCACAAAGTTTCTATATTACATAAAACTGACTCGGAGAATTGTGTCTAACAAAATAGATTCTATTTTCTTCCAGGTCAAACTTCATGAATCTCTCAGAGCTTCTCCAGTGGAGCGTTCATCTGTAACTTACGGAGAAAACCACCACGGCCAACCAAACCAACTGACGATTCAAAATACAACTGTGCTGAAGCTCCCGTCAAATCTGCAAACCCACGGAAAACACATCTCCACGGATCAAACTCAGCGAAACGTCCGAAACGCAGCGAGTTCAGATCAAAATATTGTGGAAAATACGATTGTTACTCAAACTGACAGCGCCTCCCTGCCTGTGTTACAAAGATACGCTGCGAATATCGTCTCATTGGAGCAGATAAGCGAAAAGCGTAATCCCAAAGACAATTCTACAACTTCGGACCAAACTTTTAACCGTTTTATCCACGATACAACAAGTCCAGATAACAGTTTACGTGAAAATGGAAGCAGCTCTCCAACCAAAACGTCCAAACAAAATGAAAATGGGAATTCCAGCGGCTCCAATGTGGTGTTTGACAACCACGGTTTTTACGATTTCTGCACCGATTTTTCCCAAGAACCTTTTATTGTTGTCTGGAACGAAGCTATCGATATCGAAGCAGCTTTTAACCGACTTTCTACTATTTTCGAGTGCGAGGAGGAGGTTGCGAAATCGCGTGAGAGTGTTTTGAACGAAGACGACAGCAACGCGAAAATAACCGCGCCGGTCCAGTTCACTTTCCACGGCGAATCTAAGGAAGACGTACAGGTTAAAAAGTCGGAGAGCAAGAAGAAATTCAAGCTTAAGTTTCCGAAGAATAAACTAGCGCAGATTAGCCGCGCCATTCGAACAGGAAGCAGCAGGAAAGCTAAGAAGCAAGATGAAACAGACGTCAACAGGCACGCTAGTGGAAAAGATAACAAAAAGATGCAGATATCTTCGCCGAAACCGAAAAAGCACGTGAAAGAACTGTGTAAAAACGCGCTGGACTCCATGGACAGTCTGGAAGCTTCGATTAAACAACTGGAGATTAGCGTTGATAGCTTTGGCGTCGCTTCTTCTCCGTCGTCGACGCCAAATCCAGGTTTGGAGGCTTCAGAACGAAGCAAAAGACCAGCTCCTCAGACCCAAAAGGATTCACAGCCCCCAAAGAGGAAAAGGCCCAAACCGGGAAGAGGAGAACAGGTCTGCACTGCCCTCTGGTGGTGGGGTGTGGAAGTGCAGTACTGGTGTTGGGTTTGTGGTGCTGTGGTGACTTCGCTCTTCACTGGTGTTTTGGTTTTGAATATTCTTTGGTGGTGGAATCTCATTTTTAACAGGAATTAGGTTCTCTATTGGGCAAAATGTACTCTTTTTTATGTTATAACGCTGTTTCCTCACCAAAAACATATCTGGAGTTGTGTTTTGTTTCATTCACACGTTTCAGTAAGTCTTTGTTATTAATTTGTCTACATCTCCAAAGTTCATGACATCACAAGGTGGTACAGAGTGTTTTCTGTTTGTGAGAAGAACTTTAAGAAGCCTCAATCTGCTGTTTGTGTGTTAAACAAAACACAACTCCACGTCTGTTTGTGATGATGAAACAACATCATAACAGAGATCAGAAAATAGAATAAAATAAAGATGCTCTCTGGCAGTCCTAAAGAAAGGCAGATGGCAGATTGTCTAAGAATGTTCCACAGTATGGCATTAAACTTACAGCTCCATCCCAAGCTGGTAATGCCACGAGGCCAATCTCAGGTCAGATCTGCATCTTTATTTTAGACTTGTAGAATAAATCATGCACGATTGCAAATAAACGTGTGTTATCCCCTCTCTCCCTCTGTCTCTCTCTCTGTCTCTCTCTCTCTCTCCCTCTCTCTCCCTCTCTCTCCCCCCAGACTCTTCTCTTCAGGCCCCGCCCCTTCTCCGACCCTCAGGCTCCGCCCACAGACCTGAGTTTGTGTCCTCAGGTCCGAGGTCTCCGGTCCGCCCCCGACCCCCACAGTGACCAGGTAAAACTCACACTGCAACTTAGGTCGTTTTCACACCTGCCTTGTTTGGTTTGTTTAAAACGAACCAGAGTTCGTTTGCTCCTTTGATTCTGAGCTTTTGTTCTGGTGTGAATAAAAACCAAAAATCTCGATCCGGAGCAAACAAGCGAACCAAGACCACCTAAAAAGCTTGGTCTCGGCACGGTTCCATTCGAACTCTGGTGCGGTTCGTTTGAGGTGAGAATGCAGACCGGACTCAATCCGACACAAGTTGGCTTTTTGTACTTAACGAGCTCCCGTCGTATGTTGAGCATTATGGGAAACTGAGGCTGACGAAACGAAACTAAACGAGGCGTACTTACGTTTTGCTTGAAGAGCAAGAGTCAGAACTTGATGTGCACATGAGTTCTGTCCTCCGTAGTCGTCTTGCCCTGTGTCTTCGTCGTTTGTAAATTGATTGTAAAATAGTGTAAACCTCACGATGCTGCTCAAACATTTGTGCGAACTGTAAAAACTGAGCAAAACATATCGCTAAGGCTAGAGTGAAAACAGCACGTCGTTTTGACACGGCTCATTTCTGTCCAATGGCTGAGCGACCTCAGCACACGTGGTTTTGTTTATAGATGTTGGTCCACTTGGGGAAAAACTGCAGTGTGAAAGTGAACCGCACCAAAATAAAAAATTAAATAAAAAATTAAATTTGGTCCGGGCCAAAGCAAGTGAACTATCGAACGTTCCTGGTGTGAAAACGACCTTATACACGACTGTTAAAGGTCCGATATGACACAAAACGGACTCTCGTGAACTTTTAAACACGTTCTCGTCAAAAACACACCTGGAGTTCTGTTTGTTTCATTCACACGTGTCTGAAAATGTTTGTAAAAGTCTAAACTACAGGATTTTATACAGAATAAGACTCCACGGAGACACAGAAACATTTCTCAAATAGGATATTAAATTACCTTAGGAACTGATCATTTTTACTGCCACGGACACAGAACGACTGCCACTCCTGCTTCCGTCTGCCTCTGGGCGCGTCTGACCGCTGATCTCTCTCTGTCTCAGGTGGCTCCAGTCTCGCCCTGACCCTCGCCTCCTCAGACTCTTCAGCACTTCACGCAGCTCCACTTTAAAAACAAACAAACAAACAAACAAACAGGGACTTATGACATATCGACAGTATTCTACAGTATTCTTCAGATCTGTAATCCTAAAGCTGCACTGTGGAACTTTTCTTGTGGAGGGTCCATGGAGATGCCATTGCTATTGCCGTTACATCTTACTAATATAATAAATACCACTTGTAATTTAATAAAAACAATAATAATAATAATACATTAGTAAAGCACTTTTAATAGCAAGTTTTACAAAAGGCTCCATCACCTTCGCTCGGAGCCTGGACTTTAGACCTGCTTTAGGATCTAAGGCTCATATGGGTTAAAAGTTCTGAAATTTGACTTGGGGCAAGACCTAAACGAGCTTTAAAAGTGATGATAACAGGAGAAGTTCAATTTGTCAACTGGACCAAGTTTGTTTGGTTGAAAACGTTTCGCCGCTCATCCGAGAGGCTTCGTCAGCTCTAATAAGAATACTGGTAAGACACTTGTTTATATCTTGCTGTAGGGAGGAGCTACCTAGCTAACTACTTTCCGGAACTATCTCATTGGTTTCGGTCTTTTGTTTCTCTGGCGTCTAGCTTAACGATCCCTATTCATCCCTACACGCCTGCTTTTTCACACCTCTGGCCCTGACCTGGCTAACCCTATTGTTTCCCTGTTTGTTTGATCTAGGCTTAATAATGGAATTGTAGATGGGATGCAAATTATATCTTACGCCACCATTTCTGTTCAGAGAAGGATTCTCTTTTTTGACAAAAAAATAGCCTCTTTAACTCCCCTCTCAAACCAATTCTTTTCCCTGGCTAAGATCTGAACCTCACTGTCCTCAAAAGAATGTCCCGTGGCTTCTAGGTGAAGATATACGGCAGAAGACGGTCCACTCTGGCACGCCCGTCTGTGTTGGTACATCCTCTTGTGAAGTGGCTGCTTGGTTTCTCCAATATAGCGCTCACTGCAGTCTTCACTACACTGAATGGAGTAGACCACATTGCTTTGTTTGTGGCTCGGTGTTTTGTCCTTTGGGTGGACGAGTTTTTGTCTTAAAGTGTTTGTGGGTTTGAAATAAACTGGGATTTCATATTGTCTGAAAATCCTCTGTAGTTTTTCCGACACGCCGGCCAGGTACGGAATCGCTACCCCTTTCCTCCTGGGTTCGGATTCTCTATTATCTTGTTTCTTGCCCTTGTCTCTCTTGGTTTTGTTAACAGCCCATTTGGGATAACCACAAACAGAGAGGGCTTCCTGCACATGTTGTTCTTCTTTTTCCTTACCCTCTGTGCTTGTGGGAACCACTTGGGCCCTGTGTTGTAATGTCCGAATAACACCCAGTTTGTGCTGCAGTGGGTGGTGTGAATCAAAAAGCAGGTATTGGTCTGTGTGTGTGGGCTTCCTGAAGACTTCTACTTGGAGTCCCCGGTCTCCTATCGACTCCAAGTAGAAGTCTTCAGGAAGCCCACACACACACACCAATACCTGCTTTTTGATTCACACCACCCACTGCAGCACAAACTGGGTGTTATTCGGACATACAGAAGTGGTTCCCACAAACAGTAAGGAAAAAGAAGAACAACATGTGCAGGAAAGCCCTCTCTGTTTGTGGTTATCCCAAATGGGCTGTTAACAAAACCAAGAGAGACAAGGGCAAGAAACAAGATAATAGAGAATCGAACCCAGGAGGAGTAGCGATTCCGTACCTGGCACGCGTGTCCGAGGAAAACTACAGAGGATTTTCAGACAATATGAAATCCCAGTTTATTTCAAACCCACAAACACTTTAAGACAAAAACTCGTCCACCCAAAGGACAAAACACCGAGCCACAAACAAGCTGATTCACTCCATTCAGTGTAGTGAACTGCAGCTATATTGGAGAAACACAGCAACTTCACAAGAGGATGTACCAACCGTTGAAGTGGACCGTCTTTCTGTATATCTTCACCTAGAAGCCACGGGAGACCTTTGAGGACAGTGAGGTTCAGATCTTAGCCAGGGAAAAAATTGGTTTGAGAGGAGCAAGATTATTTTTGTCAAAGAGAATCCTTCTCTGAACAGAAATGGTGGCGTAAGATATAATTTGCATCCCATCTACAATTCCATTATTAAGCCTAGATCAAACAAACAGGGAAACAATAGGGTTAGCCAGGTCAGGGAAGTGGCAGGCGTGTAATGAAAGGGATCGTTAAGTAGGCGCCAGACAAGACGAAACCAATGAGAGTTCCGGAAAGTAGTTAGCTAGGTAGCTCCTCCCAGCAAGTATAAACAAGTGTCTTACCAGTATTCTTATTAGAGCTGACGAAGCCTCTCGGATGAGCGGCGAAACGTTTTCAACCAAACAAACTTGGTCCAGTTGACAAATTGAACTTCTCCTGTTATCATGGATTCTACCTGGACGACTGAGGGACTTTTCACGCATTTAAAAGTGATGAGTAACATCTTAAAATTAATTCTAAAACACTCAGGCAGCCAGTGAAGGGAAGTAAAACAGGTAATGTGTTGGTGTCTGTTAAAACCTGGAGGAGCCGAGCTGCTGCTTTTGAACCCGTCAGAGGAGGGAGATGGATCTGGAGTCAAGGCCGGAGAAAAGGGAGTTACAACAGTCGGGACGGGAGAAGATGAGTGCATGAAAGACTTTTTCAAGATCAGGGCGGGAGAGGATAGTTTTGATTTTGCTAATTGTCCGGAGGTGGAGAAAACAGGATTGGGCGACTTTTTTGATGTGAAGGTGGAAGGCTTGATTTGGACTTGACTTGGACTTGACCTGGACTTGACTTGGACTTACGGGCCAGTGACTTGAGACTCAATATGGACTTGACTCAAGACTCGACTTGGACTCGACCTGGACTTGACTTGGACTTATGGGCCAGTGACTCGAGACTCGATTTGGACTTGACTTGGACTTGACTTGGGCTTACGGGCCAGTGACTCGAGACTCAACTTTGACTTGACTTGGACTTGGGCTTACGGGCCAGTGACTCGAGACTCAACTTTGACTTGACTTGGACTTGGGCTTACAGGCCAGTGACTCGAGACTCGACTTGGACTTGTCTTGGACTTGACTTGGACTTAGGGGCCAGTGACTCGAGACTCGATTTGGACTTGACTTGGATTTGACTTTACTTTGACTTATGGGCCAGTGACTCGAGACTCGATTTGGACTTGACTTGGACTTGAATTAGGCTTACAGGGCAGTAACTCGAGACTCGACTTGGACTTGACTTGGACTTAGGGGCCAGTGACTCGAGACTCGACTTGGACTTGACTTGGACTTGGGCTTACGGGCCAGTGACTCGAGACTCGACTTTGACTTGACTTTGACTTGGACTTGACTTGGACTTGATTTGGGCTTACGGGCCAGTGACTCGAGACTCAAATTGGACTTGTCTTGGACTTCCTTGGGCTTACGGGCCAGTGACTCGAGACTCGACTTTGACTTGACTTGGACTTGACTTTGACTTGACTTGGGCTTACGGGCTAGTAACTCGAGACTCGACTTTGACTTGACTTTGACTTGGACTTGACTTGGACTTGACTTGGACTTGATTTGGGCTTACGGGCCAGTGACTCGAGACTCAAATTGGACTTGTCTTGGACTTCCTTGGGCTTACGGGCTAGTAACTCGAGACTCGACTTTGACTTGACTTGGACTTGGGGCCAGTGACTCGAGACTCAATTTGGACTTGACTTGGACTTGACTTGGACTTAACATGGACTTACGGGCCTGTGACTTGAGACTCAACTTGGACATGACTCAAGACTCGACTCGGACTTGACTTGGACTTATGGCCCAGTGACTCGAGTCTCAATTTGGACTTGACTTGGACTTACAGGCCAGTGACTTGAGACTCAACTTGGACGTGACTCCAGACTCAACTTGGCCTTGACTTGGACTTACGGGCCAGTGACTTGAGACTCGACGTGGACTTGCCCGTCTTTCAGATTTGAAACTTTTGAGACTTACTTGAGACAAAACAACGACTTGGTCTCACTTCTGCTAATGTTTGATGCCATAAACTGGGACATTCCAAGCAAAGCAGTATTACCTCCATGGAGACAAGCTGGTTGACAAACCCCTCAACCTGAAAAGTTCCATAGTTGTGTTTTAAAATGTATTAAAGGTGCACTATCTCATCTAGAATTATTTATTTTTGGAAGTTGTGTAATGTGTAGTACGAAAAAAAGGTGCGTTGTGTAACTTCTCTGGTGGACGATCCTTCACGTTGCTTTGTCTGTCTGTAAAGTTTCACAGTATGGCATTAAACCTTTCTATCTTCATGGAAACAAACCTGACCAAGTTACAGGTCAGATCTGTGGAGAGGCGACCCTGCTCAAAGACAGAACGCCTGTTTTTCGAGGTATTTTTGAGCTTTAAAACCACTTGTAATCGAATAAATGTAAGGTTTAAGCAGGTGACGGACCTCATCCAAAAAGTTACACAGTGCACCTTTAAGTATATGTTTACATCTGTGGTATAAATCAGTATATTTTTAAACAAATTAAGTTTATAATCTTTGCTTAAATGTGTTCTAAACTGTAAATGTAAGGACTTCCACAGCAGCGTGTGAGTGTAACGGTTCTGTTTTTTGTATTTGCAAATCTGCTGTAACTGTCAAATAAGATTAATATTTCTTTCAGTCGGTTCCTTTTTGTTCATTCGTTTTGCTTTTCTGGGTCATGCGGATATAAGCCGACTTCCCTCTCCCCCAGACGCCTCCTCCAACTGAGTTCCCAATGTTAACCCACGTCAGGTCCATCTGAGATAATAAAACTCTTTCTCTCCATGGATCTGACCCGTATCTCGTACGTCCTTGCATCCTGGAGTGTTCCACAGTATGGCGTTCAGTGTTAAAGTTAGAAAAGTTACGGATCATGTCTGTGGAGAGGCGACCCCGCTCACACGAGTCCAGAATCATCTCTCGGTTTTATGCAAAGGGAAACACGTGAAAGAACTGTGTAAAAACGCGCTGGACTCCATAGCGACTTTTTTGAAGTTGTGAAGGTAAAAGGCTCAATTTGGACTTGACTTGGTCTTGACTTGAACTTGACTCGAGACTTGACTTGGATTTGACTCTGACTTGACTCGAGACTCGACTTGGACTTGACTCGAACTTGACTTGGTCTTGACTTGGACTTGACTCGAGACTCGATTTGGACTTACGGGCCAGTGACTCAAGACTTAACTTGGACTTGACTTGAACTTGACTCGATTTGGACTTGACTTGGACTTAACTTGGACTTACAGGCCAGTGACTCCAGACTCGACTTGGACTTGACTCGGACTTGTAAAAATGCGCTGGACTCCATGGCGACTTTTTTGATGTGAAGATGAAAGGCTCAATTTGGACTTGACTTGGTTTTTACTTGGACTTGAGTCAGACTTGACTTGAGACTCGACTTGGACTTGACTCAAACTTGACTTGGACTTGACTTGAGACTCGATTTGGTCTTGACTTGGACTTGACTCGAGACTCGATTTGGACTTACGGGCCAGTGACTCAAGACTTAACTTGGACTTGACTTGAACTTGACTCGATTTGGACTTGACTTGGACTTAACTTGGACTTACAGGCCAGTGACTCCAGACTCGACTTGGACTTGACTCGGACTTGTAAAAATGCGCTGGACTCCATGGCGACTTTTTTGATGTGAAGATGAAAGGCTCAATTTGGACTTGACTTGGTTTTTACTTGGACTTGAGTCAGACTTGACTTGAGACTCGACTTGGACTTGACTCAAACTTGACTTGGTCTTGACTTGAGACTCGATTTGGACTTGACTCTGACTTAACTTGGATTTACAGGCCAGTGACTCAAGACTCGACTTGGACTTGAGTTGGACTTGAGTTGGACTTGACTTGGTCTTGACTCGAGACTCAATTTGGACTTACGGGCTAGTGACTCGAGACTTGATTTGGACTTGACTCGAGACTCGACTTGGACTTAACTTGGACTTACAGGCCAGTGACTCCAGACTCGACTTGAACTTGACTCGGACTTGCAAAAACATGCTGGACTCCATGGACAGTCTGGAGACTTCGATTTAACAACTAGAGATTAGCGTCGATAGATTTGGCGTCGCTTCTTCTCCGTCGTTGACGCGGAATCCAGGTTTGGAGGTTTCGGAACGGAGCAAAAGACCAGCTCCACAGACCCAAAAGGATTTACAGCCCCCGAAGAGGAAAAGGCCCAAACCGGGAAGACGAGAACAGGTCTGCACTGCCCTCTGGTGGTGGGGTGTGGAAGTGCAGTACTGGTGTTGGGTTTGTGGTGCTGTGGTGACTTCGCTCTTCACTGGTGTTTTGGTTTTGAATATTCTTTGGTGGTGGAATCTCATTTTAAACAGGAATTAGGTCCTATATTATTTATTCAGAATGTACTCTTTTTTGTTTTTTGTTTTAATGCTGTTACCTCACCAAAAACATATCTGGAGTTGAACCGTTCCAGACCAAACCAGACCAGATGAGAAGTTACAGGTCAGATCTGTGGAGAGGCGACCCCGCTCACAGTCAGAACGCCTGTTTTTCGAGGTATTTTTGAGCTTTAACCAACCAAACATGATCATTCAATCAGGTGTGTTTATTTTGTGAAACGGAGCTGATTGGTCGCCATCATTTTGAACCAAAACACTTCAGAGTTCAGTGCTTCGCTCATTGATTCAGCAGAAATCTGGCATGTTTTCAGCCTGCTGTGATTTTTTTCTTATATTCTTGTTTCTTGTTTGATACTGTGAGTTTCAGAAATTGGGTCCGAAGGAGGTCTGAAGGAAGGCATTGATCGAGGTTGAGGTTATTCACCATTTTAATGTAAAAATAGCAGAATACAAACGAAATGGTTGCATCAGACATCTTCAGCATTCATGTTGTCAGCTTTAGCAGACCCTCAGAGAAGAGACATCGGCCGTGAAGAGGGACGTGAAGAGACCTCCCCAGTGGGGGCCCTCACACACACACAAACACCACAAGGGACTGTCTTTAAATACAGTACAGACTGTTGAATACATATGACATCAGCAACAGCTAACCTATAGGAGAATAGTTTAACTATGCAGACCATATAAGGCTCATAGAGGAACTCCCAGCTTTAAATGAGAAGAGTGTCTAATAGTGAGGTCAGCCAATCAGAACAGAGGAATTCCCATGATACCCCCTATGGAGGGACCTTGTAAGTTTCTCATACCTTGAAATAACAGGAGGCAAACAACTGTCACAACACAACCCCACAGTAAATGTAGTATGTAGTATCCTGTGAATAAAACACAGGATGGGTCGCACACCCCAAGTTAGTTTACCGCCTTTTACAACCTATAGCCACAAGTGAGGTATACAACATATGGTGAAACAAATGGTGAGGTGAGACGGTTCCCACAGTAACACTAGACTAGACTAGATATAAAGAACACTTCAAGAATAAAAGAATAAATCTCACAATACGGACAGACCATGCTTGTCCCTGATTGGCTGATCCACCTGTCAATCATGCCCACCTGAAGTCACATGACTCACATCTTCGTAAAGTTTTGGAGAACGTGATGATGGTTACTCACACGTTTGGCCTTTACTCACCCTAATATTAAAAAGGTAAAAAACGACCCATTTCACTGCGTTTTACTCACGTTGGGAATTCACTCACTCGAAACGTAAACATTGATCAATCTCGATCTATTTTACTCATGTGGGGGACTGTTTCTCGGACGTGGGTGAAACGTTTACTCTTTTATTCACCCTAAATTTTAAGCAATTTACTCAAAGTAAAAAGTAAAAAAATTGACCAGCCTAAATGCCTTTTGCTTACGTGAGGGATGCCTTTGAGGTCTTGGCTCACGGGAGTTGGGCATTTGCTCACTCTTAGACGTAAACAAACTTTATTGATTCACAAGGGAAATTATTTGGGTACAGTCGCTCACACATCACAATATAATATAAAAAATTAGAACAGCAAAAAAAGAGCAAGAGACCGGAGTCAAATGAGAGATAATTATAAAAATAAAAAATAATAAGTGTATATGTACAAATTAGAATCAAATAGAAAAATAAGTAATAAAATATAAAAACAATATCAAATAAGATATCCAATCACAGCTATAAACAGTTGTAGGGAGTATTATCTCCTCTGTTCCTCTATGGTCTGGTGCAATATACAAAATCTCTCAAGTCAATTTAACTTTATAAACTTCTCAAGAAGGTGTCACGGCAAATTTCCATTTCGGCATTTGCCTTTGAGCTTAGGATGCTTCCACCAATACAAAAGGGAAAAAAACTAAAAATTTCTACGACACAGATTGGTACTTATATATGTTATGAATTAATTATTATTAATTATATATAATCTGTAAAAGCAGAAACTTAATCCAAGTATTGTAAAGAAATACTGTAGTTGAGCAGTCTTTGTATTATATGTATTGTAGTAATGAAAGTTTATACCCGTGTCTATGTAGGACCTGGGTGGGTGGGGGGTGATTGATCGGGCGAATGGGTGGGCGGAGGTGGGCGGTCGGTGAATGGGCGCTTGGGGGGGTGGTTTATGTTCTATGGGGGGAAAAAAGAAAAAAAAAAGTCAGTTGATGTTATAAGCTTCCTGGCTCACTTTACAAATCTGAATGTTTTAAGCAGTAGTCGAGTTGTAAAATGAAACTGGGGGGATGGTGACATTTTTCATTTATGTGACATATTTTCCAGCGGGGGGGGGGGGGGGGGGGTATGTTTCTGTTAGCATTTGTTAGCATTTGTATGTATGCATTACTTTGCGGTCTCCAAATAACACAAACTTTAGCACTTTTCAAATCATAGAAGCCCGATGTCTTAATGAAAAATTTCGTTTGAAGCAAAAGTGGCCTGTAATCCGAGGTTTATCCATAGTTTACAGCTTTGCGTTTCATGTTTGGGTCCCGGGAGCTGAGAGCACAGTCCGCGCATGCGCACTGGCGTCCTCATCTACTCGAAACTATGGCTAAATCTCGGATTACAGGCCACTTTTGCTTCAAACGAAATTTTTCATTAAGACATCGGGCTTCTATGATTTGAAAAGTGCTAAAGTTTGTGTTATTTGGAGACCGCAAAGTAATGCCCCGAGCAAATGATACAGCACCATGTTAACAGATACGGGATCATTACTAGAACAGAACGGCTCAACATAAGTTCTGCGATACTGCTCCAATTGACAGAAAAATGCTATGGGTGAGTAAAACTACTTGTTTTATTACCGAAAGAAGGCTCAGATTGTAAAATAACGTTACTTTGCCTTTAAAGTAGAACTACGATGAGCTTTAGAGAACTACTGAGCAAAACTAACAATATGGTCATGAATAACGGAAGTAATAAATTAAAAAGAAACTCGTTACCACCTGTGCGTTATGACTGTGCGAAGTGTGCTTTTTCACGCAGTTGATCCACGCCCCGATTTCCATGGAAACGACTGCGGTTTTTTTAACTGCGCATGGGACAAAAATGAAATGAGACAGCAGTTGTCGCACTGGAAGTGATGTACATGCCCTTAAAACCACACTCCGAACTAGTGATGGATTGATGATAGCTCAAGGAGTGTAACGACACATTACACAAACTGTATTGACACTGTGTTGGTCACTCAATAGTGACCTCTGCTGTCTAAAATCATTTCAGGTCAACAAAATGAAAATAAGATGGAAAAACGTGCATGCTGTAAACCCAACATTAGCCTATGAAATAATCTAGTCTTTTACTTATATGATCTCACTGTATAATTTCAGTTGCTCCATTTGCTGAGTTGTTTATGAGATGCTCAAATGAGTTGGCATGTTAAATATAGCAAATTTGTATGTAATAAAATTCAGAGTTAAAATGTAAACTGTGTATCAGATTTTGTTAATCAAACAAAATAAAACAAAGAACAAACCACACACATGTCATTTTTAATTTGCAGGTGAAGTGCTTTGTTCCCGACATCTAGCCTACAATAATAACACGTCATCAATGATGAGGCATTACCGAGCCAAACATGAGGATGGAGCCAGTAGCGCTGGGGGGGGGGGGGGGGGGGGGGGGGTATGTTATCACACACATACACACACACTCTGGACACACACACACACACACACACACCTTAGTTCTGGTTCAGACCTGGTTTAGACCTGGTTTAGACCTGGTTTAGTCCAGGTTTAGACCTGGTTTAGTCCCGGTTTAGTCCTGGTTTAGGCCTGGTTTAGTCCTGGTTTAGTCCCGGTTTAGTCCTGGTTTAGACCTTGCTTAGTCCTGGTTTAGTCCTGGTTTAGTCCCGGTTTAGTCCCGGGCCCCTGCTGTCAGCTAATCTGTCCCTTTGATGCAGAAATAATATGATAATATAACTCACCCCATAAGAACACGTCAGCTCCGTAGTTTGCGGTGTCTGATAATTCACATGTACACGTGTATGTGCGTGGAAACCGACATAATTATCCCGAGTCCCGAGGCGAGAGTTCCTTCTTAAGCATTAATGTAGCGTACATATTAATGGGGCTCGCTCACAGCTGATCGGCGAACAGGCGCAAACACAACAACGCTAATCGTCATGATTGGTGGGAGCGCGACTGGTGGGTATGCTGCAACATGATTGGAAGCCGGAGCGCAGTTCGGCCTATGATTGGCTCTTGGAACTGGCCACGATTCATGTAGGTCATTTTGACTTGAAAACGGCAAATTTCACCAAAAGGTGAGAGATTTTCATGCTTGATTGATAAAATGCCACAAGGGATGGAAGAAGAGATGCCCATTTTAGAAGAGGGATGATTTTGACTATTTTGCCACCCCCACCATCCCCTCTCAACTCAAGTACTGGTTTTAAGTACACTGAAGTTCATTTCATTTGTGTTTAAAACCATAAAAAATGTATACATTTTTTAAAAAGTGCATTGTGGGGGAAAAAAAAAGGCCAGAGCTGCCTGTTTGGAGCTGAATGAGTAAAATGAGCTTATGTCTCCAACGGCTCTGGCTTAAATAAATCCTGGATCAGCAAAAACAGAACCAGTCGAACCAGAGCAGGTTCTCCTCTCCGGTCTCCACTCGACTCCTCCTCCCGCAGCTTCGGTACAGCGTCTGTACGTGACACTGAAGAAAATTAAACACGAAACAAACTGTAAACAAACGCTTTTCTCCCTGGAGATGTTCTTGTTTTGTCTGGAACGTTTCTATCTTCATGGAGGCCAAACCGGACCAAGTTACAGGTCAGGTAGGTATTCATGAGCTCTAAAACCACCTGTAACTGAATAAATGTAAACTCTTTAATGTCACACTGTGGAACATTATCCATAGAAACAGGCAGGTGAAGGACGCCCAACCAAAAAGTTACACAGTGCACCTTTAAACACCCTGATTGTCCTCTGCATTTGACCCTCCTTCAGTGTCTCTGGGTTAAACTCATGTTGAGCTCTTGGGATTATTGGAGGATTTGACCCATTGCGCATGTTTTGGGTTCATGAGGGGAGAACCTGAGGGAGAACATGCAAACGAGCCTCAGCAACCCGGGAATCAAACCTGGGCAGAACCTTTTGGCTGTGAGGTGAGACTCAGGCACTGTGCCACTACACCCAGTCACATTATCAAATTATACAACGATAATATTGAACATACAGTAACAAAAACGACAATATAAAAAAACAATATCTTCATCTACAGGGATAACCACTTTGTAAAAAAAAAGTTTGGACACTTTCAGCATTTATGACTCTATCTGCAGCACGAGTGTGTTTACACTCCATGACTCTGTCTCATATAGAGATCTGCAGAACCACATGGCACCAACACTCAAACCAGACAAATCACTTTTTTAAAAAGCTGTGAAAATATTAGACAAGAAATCATTCTCATTACACCACTGCACAATTTTAGACCAGTACAACCTGCTTCATTTTAATCATTTGGTTCATTTCAAAGGAGCAAATATAAAATTTTGCTCCTCCTCCGTGACAGGATTTTATTCAAACAAAGACCCGGGGGAACTGTGAGGTCCACACAGACCCCGGGGGAACTGTGAGGTCCAGACTCCGGGGCATCTGTTTAGATGGAGAGACAGAGGGAGGGAACATGGAACTGTTTGGACGGAGGGATGGAAGGAGGGAACATGGATCTGTGTGGATGGAGAGATGGAAGGAGGGAACATGGATCTGTTTGGATGGAGAGATGGAAGGAGGGAACATGGATCTGTGTGGATGGAGAGATGGAAGGAGGGAACATGGATCTGTGTGGATGGAGAGATGGAAGGAGGGAACATGGATCTGTGTGGATGGAGAGATGGAAGGAGGGAACATGGATCTGTTTGGATGGAGGGATGGAGGAGGGAACATGGATCTGTTTGGATGGAGGGATGGAGGAGGGAGCATGGATCTGTTTGGACAGAGGGAACATGGATCTGTTGGTACGGAGGGGTGGAGGAGGGATCATGGAACTGTTTGGACGGAGGGAGGGAGGATGGATCTGTGTGGATGGAGAGATGGAGGAGGGAGCATGGATCTGTTTGGACGGAGGGATGGAGGAGGGAACATGGATCTGTTTGGATGGAGGGAACATGGATCTGTTTGGACGGAGGGATGGAGGAGGGAACATGGATCTGTTTGGACAGAGGGATGGAGGAGGGAACATGGATCTGTTTGGACAGAGGGATGGAAGGAGGGAACATGGATCTGTTTGGATGGAGGGAACATGGATCTGTTTGGACGGAGGGATGGAAGGAGGGAACATGGATCTGTTTGGATGGAGGGATGGAGGAGGGAAAGTGGATCTGTTTGGACGGAGGGAACATGGATCTGTTTGTACGGAGGGATGGAGGAGGGAACATGGATCTGTTTGGACGGAGGGAACATGGATCTGTTTGGATGGAGGGATGGAGTGGGCGGAGAAAGCAGAGGGCAAAAGTGCACAAGAGCGTCCGGTCTGGAGGAGCTTCAAAATCAAAGATTTCGGGGATGCGACCTTAGATAAAGTGATAAAGAAGTGTCCAAACCTTTTTTTTTCTAGGGTCCGATATTAAAACCCAAGCGAGGTGAAGGTTCGACCGAGGGCCTCAGCTGGTGGTCAATACAGTGAACGATTCAAATCTGTGGATCAATAACAGGTTAGAATGAGCCACCAGACCTTTATTCATCAATACTCAATAGGACGCTTCACTCATGGATCTATGCTTGCATGGACACACAATTTCACCTTCTGGAAATTGCCGTGCGCGTCGCCACCGTTGTTCAGTTGTTAATGGTTTTCTATGGTAAAATACCTGTGGAAATGTTCCGCGTTTTCTCCACCAGCTTCATAAATCTGTCCCATCACCAATTCTTCAACCAACAAGGTCGACCAAGGATCAACATTCTTCATGAAGAATTTATCCATAACGGTCGAGGGAAGAAAGACAAAAGCTTAAAGTAGAACTACGATGAGCTTTAGAGAACTACTGAGCAAAACTAACAATATGGTCATGAATAACGGAAGTAATAAATTAAAAAGAAACTCGTTACCACCTGTGCGTTATGACTGTGCGAAGTGTGCTTTTTCACGCAGTTGATCCACGCCCCGATTTCCATGGAAACGACTGCGGTTTTTTTAACTGCGCATGGGACAAAAATGAAATGAGACAGCAGTTGTCGCACTGGAAGTGATGTACATGCCCTTAAAACCACACTCCGAACTAGTGATGGATTGATGATATCTCAAGGAGTGTAATGACACATTACACAAACTGTATTGACACTGTGTTGGTCACTCAATAGTGACCTCTGCTGTCTAAAATCATTTCAGGTAAACAAAATGAAAATAAGATGGAAAAACTTGCATGCTGTAAACCCAACATTAGCCTATGAAATAATATTTACTCTTTATTCACTTGCTAGTCTTTTACTTATATGATCTCACTGTATAATTTCAGTTGCTCCATTTGCTGAGTTGAGTTGTTTGAGATGCTCAAATGAGTTGGCATGAATATAGCAAATTTGTATGTAATAAAATTCAGAGTTAAAATGTAAACTGTGTATCAGATTTTGTTAATCAAACAAAATAAAACAAAGAACAAACCACACACACGTCATTTTTAATTTGCAGGTGAAGTGCTTTGTTCCCGGCATCTGGCCTACAATAATAACACGTCATCAATGATGAGGCATTACCGAGCCAAACATGAGGATGGAGCCAGTAGCGCTGCTGTGATGACGTGTGTGATGATGTGATGATATTGGTAGGATCAAGCAAGAAAGAAAAGCAACACATCAAATGAAGTTTGCTTCAGTTTTATTTAGAAATATATACTTTATTAATCCTCAAGAGGGGGAAATTGTCTTCATTAGCAAACATACATACAAACAGAAACACAGAGGCAACAATACAGAGTAAGTTACCAACTCTGGTCAGTCTGTATATATATATATATATATATATATTTATATATTTATATATATATATATATATATTTATATAAATATATATATATATATATATATAAGCGGTATGAATCTCTCACGAAACGATCGATCGATTCGAATCTCGATTCACAGGCTACAATTCAATTCAGGAACGATTCAGAAAATTAATAAACGATCCGGTTCATTTTGATTCAGTACAAATTGACAACTTTACTCCCAAGTGCTTTAAAGTTATTGAGAAGAAAAAGAGAGAAACCAACAGACAATTAAAAAAAATCAGAATCGGTGCTTCAGTCACTCATGAGTTTCAGTAACTGTAAAAGTGCAACATATCACTGACAAGAAGATAGACATTACTAGGCAGTTATAGAAAACACTAGCATGTTAAATCCAACATGTCTTTATGTCTGTAATTAACTTTTCTTAACATAAAAGAAAATCAGAGAAAGCTCTTAACACTGAATAACTAATACTTTCTCTCCATCTTATATCATTACCTCAGTCTCCTTTGAGACAAAAATCATGTGAAGTACATTTCAATACACACAAATCATAAGTATCTAAATACAGAAATGCACCACAAACCATGTCCATAAACAGCGGCAGCGCACCAAATTAACTTAAACAACAGCTCAATAAATGGAAACAGCTCAGCTTACTGGTAGTGTAGATTTCCTATCCTGACGAGACACAAACATTGCTCACTTCCGCATATAGTGAACCACCCACTGCGTTTAGCACACAGTGCGGCTTCTGCGCCATGACAGAGACCGCTTAGGAGCTAGCAAACTGATTCTTGGCTGTAAATCCAGTGCATTGGACCTTTCGTAGTGCATTTGGACTACGAAAGTGGTACTTCGTAGTCCGCGAAATCTCAAAAATTCAAATAATGCGCGCTCAGCCACACACATTATACGCTTTTCTCAGACTGGATTTAAACTTTTTTCACATTTGTCTCTCGTTTAAACACTCAAACTTTCATAGATTTTCAACAAAATAGTGAAGTGTGGGAGGAAGGGGGAAGGCGGACACGTGTGTGATAGCGCAGCATGACCCGGCGCGGGGCTGCGAGCACGAGACCCGTGCTCAAACCGTGCCTCCTCTAGACCAGGTCTAAACCAGGTCCAAACCAGGATTAAACCACCTCTTGCCTGCGTTCGTTCATGAGCTCAGACTGCGTGCGGTCCCGAGGGGAGGCACATCTCCTCCCCTCCTCGCTGCTCGCCTCAGCCTTGACTCGTGAGGTACACCAGCAGAGCTAGCACGAAACCAGGAAATAGACCCGTACGTGGTGGTTTAATCCTGGTTTAGACCTGGTCTAAAGGTCTTATTTTCCGAAGTGTTTTTACTGTTGCACATGTGTCACCACCAGAGGGCAGTGTCATGTATCAGACACGTGAGTAAAAATACTTTGCAATGCAAAGCGTCAGATACAGCGGTGTAAAGTGTCGCAACTGGACTCTAGAGCAGTGGAGATACGTTCTCTGGAGTGACGAATTGTGCTTCTCCATCTGACAGTCAGTTCCCAGGAGAACGGTACTTGTCTGAGGCTTTGTGCCAAGTGTAAAGTTTGGTGGAGGGGGGATTATGGTGTGGGGTTGTTTTTCAGGACCTGGGCTGGGCTCCTTAGTTCAGTGAAAGGAACTCTAAGGAACGCTACTGCACCAAGAGATTTTGGACAATTCCATGCTCCCAACTGTGTGGGAACAGTTTGGTTGGAGATGGCCCCTTCCTCTTCAACATGACTGTGCACAAAGGCCCATAAAGACCTGGATGAGAGAGTTTGGTGTGGATGAACTTGACTGTCCTGCACAGAGTCCTGACCTCAACCATATAGAACACCTTTGGGATGAATTAGAGCGGAGCCTGAGAGCCAGACCTTCTCGTCCAACATCAGTGTGTGACCTCACAAATGCACTTCTGGAAGAGTGGTCAAAAATTCCCATAAACGCGCTGGGGACAGCCTTACCAGAAGAGTTGAAGCTGTTACAGCTGGTGGACTGACGCCATATTAAACTTTATGGATTGAGAATGGGATGTCACTTACATTCATATGCGCAAATACTTTTGGCAATGTAGAGTATTTCAGAAATATATTTTTATTGGGCTCCTGTTGCTGTCTAAAGCCCAATACGAGCCAATCCACCCTTAGGGGTGGGCGGTATAAACGGTATAAACGGTATGCGGTATAAATTTGGCCAACGGTAGAGATTTGGGTTATACCTTCCTATCGCGATAGTTCATTGGGTCACCACAACAAGGAAGGAGGAAAAATCGCTGCGAGCAGCGAGCACATGGAGGTGGAGGAGCAGCGCAGAGATGAAAGAGTTCCGCTATTTTTTCAGCCGTGGGGTCATCTGAATACGGGGGAATCGTCCAGTATTCAGAAACAAAAGAACGTGTCTCGTATTAAACTTCTACCGAGCTCGCGCGTGCTCTCGCGTGCTCGCGCGTGCTCGTGGCTTACACCGGTAGAAGCCGCGGCCCATTTCAACAGTACATGTGTACTGCAAACATCGTATTTCCCTGATGATTGCCCAGGGACTCAGGGAAGCGCTCGAGTCATAGGAACTTGACGAAGAGTTGCAGTTGAGTTGGTATGAATCAGCACTGACACCGGCGCCAATGTTAAAGCAGTTTCATTTTCGATTTACATTGCCTTGTTCAAATTTTATACTGCTTGAAAGTGAAGTTACTTGTTTTATGTTTTTTACAATTTCTTGTAGTAATATTCTTGACGTTTATGTTATTTAATAGTTTAAAAAACAGCTTCCTGCTTGAATGCTTTTTCCATGTGCTCTGGTGACCGTTAAGAAGCTGTTAATACTGTGAACAGTTAATACTGTTACATACCAAAGTATACCGTGATATATACCGTCTACCGTCTATGGTTCAAATTATACCGTGATATAAATTTTAGGCTATATCGCCCACCCCTATCCACCCTCCACGCCTATCAGGTGACCAAAGTCTTGTCACCTGAAGATCTACTCCAGTCACCAAAGTTCAACCTTTACAAAAGCAAACGCGGACTTCGGGACTTTTCTAGTAAAAGATGCTAAAAGATTTTGGTATGACACATTGCTTGTTTCTTTGATATGTAAAGAGTTAACTATTTATATCAAAGAGTCACATAAGTCCACCAGGAGGGGCTCTCCTCAGATCCACTACAGACACAGAGGAATCTTCCCTCCACACTGTAAACCCTGGAAACAGAGGCTCAGTGAAGGAGTAGCTGGAGGTGTGGAGATGGAACAGTTTTCCATCAGAGAGGACCTCATAGAAGGACAGAGATCCAGCCTCAGAGTCCAGGAACACAGACACTCGACCTGAGGAACGTGGGGTGGACAAGCAGGAGGAGAGGGGTGTTTTTGTGTTGTTGTGACAAAAATGGTAAACTCCCCTGTGGACCATCAGAGTCCACGACTTATCATTACCTCCAAACCAACACTCCTCACTCTCTCCTCTCTGTCTGATTCTTTTGTAACTCAACGCGATTTCAGCAACCACCCCGCTCCACTGCACCTCCCAGTAACAGCGCCCCCTCAGGCCAGTGCAGCTCAGGACCTGATGGAAGTCTGTAAATCTGTCCTCATGATCTGGATACTGCTGCTCTTCTTTCATACATGTCACTGTCCGTTTGTCCTCAGACAGTTTGAGTTTTCTGTGAGCTGTGTTTGGATCCAAAGAGAACTCACAGGAATCTGAGGACACAAACATAATTATATTTTAAGTTTTAAGTCCTCTCTAAAGTCTATACGTATACATATTATGTAGCTTAAATCACTCTTCTACAAATGTGAAGACTTGAAGCCTGATAAAGTTCCATCATGTCAATGTCCCCATGAACTGAATAAAATAC
Source organism: Paratrypauchen microcephalus (assembly GCA_036785185.1). Classification (NCBI taxonomy): domain Eukaryota; kingdom Metazoa; phylum Chordata; class Actinopteri; order Gobiiformes; family Gobiidae; genus Paratrypauchen; species Paratrypauchen microcephalus. The sequence goes on along the minus strand of JAVJIX010000044.1, from coordinate 5,754,160 downwards.
AGAGACTCACACTTCCTCAGACCTGGGACCATCCACTGTTCTCCAGCAGGATCCAACCTGAAACACACAAGTCCAGTTTAGACCAGACCAGAGACCAGGACCTGGACCGACCATGGACCAGAGACCCACTGAACCAGGACCCTCACCTGAGAGACTGCAGGGGGCAGTGGTCCCGTAGAGCGGTCAGGAGCTCTGCTGAGGGTCCTGGATGGTTGTAGCTGAGGTCTAACTCTCTCAGGTGGGAGGGGGCGGAGCTCAGAGCTGAGGCCAGAGCAGCCCCGCCCCTCTCTGAGACCAGACATCCAGACAGCCTAAAGACACACAATTACACTCATGTGGACACAAGGGGGCAGAGTGCATCATGGGAGCGTCTCACCTGAGAGTCTCCAGTCTGCAGGGGGCGCTCTTCAGTCCAGAACACAGCAGCTCCACTCCTGAGTCCTGGAGGTCGTTGTTAGTGAGATCCAGGTGTGTGAGACTGGAGGAGCTGAGGACTGAGGCCAGAGGACCACAGCTGTGAGGGGACAGGCCACAGCCACAGAGACTGAGGACAGAGAGGGACATTAGAGACTAGAACCTCCACAAGAGTTTAAATACAGTCTGGACTCACAGGGCTTTGGTGGAGGCTCTGACCACCGGTAGCAGACCCAGGAGAGCTTCTTCTGAGGCCCGGTATTTCCTCAGGTCAAACTCTTCTATGCCTGAATCTGAAGACAGTAAGATGAAGGACAGAGCCGACCACTGAGCAGGAGACATGGATGTTTTAGAGATCTCTCCATCTCTCATGTACTCCTGTATCTTCTCCACCAGACTGTGGTCGTTGAGCTCGTTCAGACAGTGGAGCAGGTTCAGACTTCTCTCTGCAGACAGACCCTTTTCATTCAGCTTCTGTTTGATGTACTCTACTGTCTCCTGATTGGTCCGGTCACTTCCTGTCTGAGTCAGCAGACCCTGCAGCAGCCTCTGATTGGTCGGCAGAGAAAGCCCCAGGAGGAAGCGCAGGAACAGGTCCAGGTGTCCATTTGGACTCTGTAAGGCCTGGTCCACAGCAGAGCGGTAGAAGACTGTCTCAGACTCAGGACTCTCAGAGGAGTGTGGAGGCTCCAGCAGGTTCTCTCCAGAGCTGAAGAAGGTCTGATGGACGTGAAGAGCAGCCAGAAACTCCTGCACACTCAGATGGATGAAGCAGTAGACCTTGTCCTGGTACAGGCCTGGCTCCTTTCTGAAGACCTGTGTGAACACTCCAGAGTACACTGAGGCCGCTGTAGCGTCCAGCCCACACTCGGTCAGGTCACTCTCATAGAAGATCAGGTTTCCTTTCTGCAGCTGCTCAAAGGCCAGTTTTCCCAGAGATCGCACCATCTCCCTGATCTCTGGAGTCCAGTGAAGGTCCTCCCCTGATCCCTGGTGATACTTGATGTTCTGGACTTTGGCCTGCACCACCAGGAGGTGGACGTACATCCTTGTGAGAGTCCGGGGCAGCTCTGGTTCTGTTTGTTCCAGAAGCTTCTGTAGAACTGTGGAGAGGATCCAACAGAAGATCGGGATGCTGCACATGATGTGGAGGCTGCGGATGCTCTTGATGTGGGAGATGACGACTGTGGTCTGGTCTGTGAACCTCTTCCTGAAGTACTGCTCCTTCTGCGGGTCAGTGAACCCTCGCACCTCTGTCACCATGGAGACGCACTCAGCAGGGATCTGATTGGCCGCGGCGGGGCGCGTGGTTATCCAGAGGCGAGCAGAGGGAAGCAGCCTTCCCCTGATGAGGTTCACCAGCAGCACATGCACTGAGGTGGACTCTGTGGGGTCGGTCAGGACCCGGGTTCGGCTGAAGTCCAGAGGAAGTCTGCACTCGTCCAGACCGTCAAAGATGAAGAGCACCTGGAGCTGTTGGAAGCTGCAGAGAAATGTGGATGGACTGAAGAAGTGGTGCAGCAGCTCCACCAGGCTGAACTGTGTGTCTCTGAGCACATTGAGCTCTCTGAAAGTGAACGGGAACAGCAGCTGGAGGTCCTGGTGGGCCCGGCCTTCAGCCCAGTCCAGACTGAACTTCTGAGTCAGCACCGTTTTCCCCACGCCGGCCACGCCCTTCGTCAGCACCACTCTGATTGGCTCTGGTGAGTGTGGGCGGGGTTTAAAGAGGTCTTCACATGTGATGGTGGTCTCTGGAGCGGCCGGTCTTCTGGACACTGTCTCCATGTGTCTGACCTCATGTTCCTGGTTGACCTCTGAGGCCCCGCCCTCTGTGATGTAGAGCTCTGTGTAGATCTGGGTCAGGGGGGCGGAGTCTCCTGGTTTAACCACGCCCTCAAACACACGGCTGAACCTCTGCTGCAGATGCCTCTTGAGGTTATCTCCACAAACTCCAACAGAAGTACCTTAATAAAGACACAAACAACTGTCAACTCAAGCTCCTTCTGAAAACTTCATCTTCACATAAGGTAGAAATTCAATTAGTAAATTAGCGACATATAATTGTAAAGTTATAGGTTCAGATTGTAAATTTCCCATGGCGATGTGATGACACCTGGATTATTCCACAGTATGGCATTACACTACATAGAGACAAGCAGGTGTCTCCGACAGGCCAAGTCACAGGTCAGCTCTTTGGAGAGATAACCTTTCTAACAGGAGGTTTACACCATTTGGTTTGCTTTAAGCACAATCAGATTCAGAACATTTGTGAATTTGGTTCATTTAGGCTGCTGTGAAAGCACTAATTTGATTTGGGGCAGACTAGAGAACCAATCCATACGTTTTTAAGCGGACCCCAGTGCAGTTTGCCTGTAATTCATAGCATTTATATAGCGCCTTTCATGACACCCAAAGTGCTTTACAGTTCATTGTTCATTCACTCCACACTTGGTGGTGGTGGTAAGCAACTTTCTGTAGCCACAGCTGCCCTGGGGCAGACTGACGGAAGCGAGGCTGCCAATCTCACTTTTTGGTCCTAAAAAAACACACTATGCATGAACAAAATAAATCTCAGAATGCAAAAACATGAGAAATAGGTGAAAAGATGTATGTGAGGAAATTAATGATCACTGTTATTTCATTTTATTGTTCCCACAAAGTTGGGAGCGTGGAATTGTCCAAAATCTCTTGGTCTGCTGAAGTATTCAGCAGACCAACTTTACACTTGGCACAAAGCCTCAGGCATGAACTGTTCTCCTGGCAACTGCCAAACCCAGACTCGTCCATCAGATTGCCAGATGGAGAAGCATAATTCGTCACTCCAGAGAATGTGTCTCCACTGCTCTAGAGTCCAGTAGAGGCACTTTACACCACTGCGTCTGATGCTTTGCATTGCACTTGGTGATGTTTGGCTTGGATGCAGCTGCTCAGCCATGGAAACCCATTCCACCGCTGGAATTCACTGAGCTCCTGAGAGCAACAGATTCTTTCACAAATAATTGTAGAATCAGTCTTCAGGACTTGGTGCTTGATTTTATGCACCTGTGGCCTTGAAGTGAATGGAACACCTGATTTTGATGATTTGGAAGGGTGAATGAATACCTTTGGCATTTCCAACCAAAATGTATGAATTTCAAGGCATGACCACATCAGATGTACGTAAGTGTCTGTCTCTCTCTAGGACAGTCTATCCTTATCATATTTGCTCTTCAGGTATGGGGTTGCAACTTGTGTACAATTTTAAACTAAATGTCATGTGCTTTGTAATTTTGACATGTTTTTCTATTATTCAGCAAAACTGCATTCCATTGCTGATCTGTAATGCCAATGTTTAGATCCTATTCTTGTGATTGTTTACTACTTGTCTATAAAAAGGTCATTTTTTTGAAACCCATTCTGAGATTTTCACCATTAGAACAGCGAGTTCCTGTGATCGCTACAGCTACACTGTAAAAAATATGGCATGGGTATCGATGACATTTTAATAGGGATGCCAAAATGAAATTTTGTGCAAAATTTGAGGAATGTTTTTCTCCACATGTTAAATTTTATATCTGTAGAGAGCTAATGCACCAGTTTCAATTTTTTTCACATTAAGTAGTTTTCAAACAATTTGTGCAATTTTTTGCACACAGACACACAGACCTGTACGTATGGGATACTCTCAGTATCACCTTCGCTTCAGCCTAATAATAAGTAGACAAATATATTTTTAGCCTACATTTATTACATTGTTAATGAAACACAGATTTAGTCTATATTCTTATAGGCCTGATAAATAGCAAATCCAAAACTTTCATTTGTTGACAGGATGCCCAGCTTCTTGTCCAAAATCATTTACTTCAACCGAATACAGGATTTTTGTAAATGTGTTTTGATCCTTCTGCCATCACAATGAGCCTTGTGGGATAAAATAGTCCATGGTCCAGCATCCCAGAGCTTCACTGCATGTTTCTTTTGGATTTCACAAGGAAGATCTTGGTAAACGTAGAAGGACTTTCCTTTCCAGGATAGGCTTTTTTTTCTTGATTGTGGCACTGTCTGTAACACCACCTGAGAAAGTACACAGTGTAGGGAGGGGGCTCGGGTCAGGGTCATGGGCGCAAGGTCCAGTGATGTCTGTCAACCTCAGCAAGATTCTCAGTGTCGTTCAGATCCAGAATGTAGCAGAGAGTCTTCACCAGCTCTGTTCCAGGATCACAGCCCTCTTAAAGAGTTTAATCCAGACCCCTGACCAGTGGTATTTCTTCAGCTATGCGCTTCGATGTATGTAACTTAGAACTTCAGGCCAGCCACCACTTTATTTACTTTTTTGATCAAGTTTTGGTGCATGATCTCCGTATCTTCCGCTTTAGATATTCGCTTTAATATAGTACCTGTGCCCTTACTCCCATCACCTAGAGAGGTTTTCAGGTCATTTCAGCTGGTGCTGACTCTGTATTCATAAAGTCTTGTGCCCATCCTGGCATCACCTGCCATGATCTCTTTATCTGGATGCCAACTCGGATCGGTCTCTTTCTCTTGCTTGTTGAGTTTCATGCTTGTTCAGTCCATTTGAGCTGAAGTGTGGTGAGAATATGTTTCAACTTTAGTCTCCAAACAAACCAGTTAACCGGACTAACAAGTGTGAAACCACCCTAAGAATGCATGAACTTGCGAAATAAAATCTATTGTACAAACACAAGACCGTTATCTTGCCATACTGTGGAACATTCCAGGAAAAGTAATGACATCTCCCTGGAATCAAGAGGGTGCTGGACTGGACCAGAAAATTGGCAGTGTACTAAAGTTAAACAGCATCTGTTCCTCAGGTGGATAAAGCACCCTCCTAATGTACCTCCTCACTCCTCCTCATAGTACTGTAGTACTGTAGTACTGTAGTACTTTAGTACTTTCTGTGAGTCTCAAACACCTGTCGGCTTTTGTTACTGTGAAGTCAAGTCTGGTGTGGTCTGTTCCTCAGATGGACAGTAACAGAGTTCTTACTGTTCTGCAGGCGCTGGGCCAGCTGCTCCTGGTCCATCCTCCTCAGGAAGTCCAGGGTGATGTTCAGAACCTCTCTGCTGCTCTGCTCCTCCTCCTCACTCTCGGTGCATTCTGGGTAATCTGAGGCCAGGCGCCTGTAGATCTTCTGCAGTTCCTCTTTGACAAAAGTCAGGACGCGCTCCTCATGACGCTGGAACAGAAGAATAAGAGAAGAGTTTTAGTCAAAGAGAGTACCTGAGGAGCACCCACAGAACCCCACACATGCTGCGCTCGTGGGGTACTCACCCTGAATATGGCGTCCAGCTGCTCCTTTGGGCCTGGCTCCCTGTCAAACAATAAAGTCATCATCATTTATTTATTCCAGACTCATGGTCCATAAAAGAACACAATAAGACAGGAGACAAGAGTAAAACAGCAGTGGGAGCTGATAGGGGGCACAAGTGTGTTGCACTTCCTAACTTGACCTAGATAAAAATTATGAAGTTGTTATTTTGTATTAGGCTCTATGTTTAATATTTTGTTTAAAATTGAATGCATATTTGCATGGCTACATTTCCATCATGTTTAATGTGCTCATGTTTCTTCATTGGGCCCAAGCACCGAAGGTGCGAGGCACCATAGTGTTTCTACTGATTCCTATTATTATTATTATTATTAGGCCCGAGCGCTAAAGCGTAGGGCCTTTTGTTACTGTTCTGCAGTGCGAAGCACTGCAGAACCAGCGTGCGCAAAACAAAGCGCGAAGCGCTTTGTTTTGTGCACGCAGCAGAGCGCGAAGCGCTCTCCCCTTTTTAAACACCTAGTACTCATGTCAACGACTGGTGCCCGCTGACTTGGCATGGTGGCATCGCCCGTGGCCGCGATAGCGGCCAAATTGTAATTGTTCACCCCAAAACATTCTCGGCCGACTGGTGCCCGCTGACCTGGCACAGTGGCACCGCCCGTGCCGGCAAAATTGTAATTGTTTTGTGGGCACACATGACATCGTGCACGCAGTGCACGATGTCATGTGTGCCCACAAAACCAGAGCGCGAAGCGCTCTCCCTTTTCCAAACACTCAATGCCACACTATAGTGACACTCATAGCATCCAATAGCACAGACTGGCACTGCCCATTGCCGCGAAAGCGGCATAATTGTAATCGTTAACCATCGTAAACGCCAAAAATGTGTATTGGGCAAGTGAGTAATCGATGAGGTCAATGACGAGCGCAACGCGCTCGTCATTGACAATGGACCCCACGGGTGCGTTACTGGACACGAGCCCTTTCCATTGATATATATATTGCCACCATAGGTGGCACCATATTGTTATTGTTCTGGTTTTTCTTCTTATTAGGCCCGAGCGCTAAAGCGTAGGGCCTTTTGTAATTGTTCTGCAGTGCGAAGCACTGCAGAACCAGCGTGCGCAAAACAAAGCGCGAAGCGCTTTGTTTTGTGCACGCAGCAGAGCGCGAAGCGCTCTCCCCTTTTTAAGCACCTAGCACTCATGTCAACGACTGGTGCCCGCTGACTTGGCACGGTGGCATCGCCCGTGGCCGCGATAGCGGCCAAATTGTAATTGTTCACCCCAAAACATTCTTGGCCCACCAGCGTGCGCAAAACAAAGCGCGAAGCGCTTTGTTTTGTGCACGCAGCAGAGCGCGAAGCGCTCTCCCCTTTTTAAACACCTAGCACTCATGTCAACGACTGGTGCCCGCTGACCTGGCACGGTGGCACCGCCCGTGGCGGCAAAATTGTAATTGTTTTGTGGGCACACATGACATCGTGCACGCAGTGCACGATGTCATGTGTGCCCACAAAACCAGAGCGCGAAGCGCTCTCCCTTTTCCAAACACTCAATGCCACACTATAGTGACAGTCATAGGATCCAATAGCACAGACTGGCACTGCCCATTGCCGCGAAAGCGGCATAATTGTAATCGTTAACCATCGTAAACGTCAAAAATATGTATTGGGCAAGTGAGTAATCGATGAGGTCAATGACGAGCGCAACGCGCTCGTCATTGACAATGGACCGCACGGGTGCGTTACTGGACGCGAGCCCTTTCCATTGATATATATATTGCCACCAAAGGTGGCACCATATTGTTATTGTTCTGGTTTTTCTTCTTATTAGGCCCGAGCGCTAAAGCGTAGGGCCTTTTGTTACTGTTCTGCAGTGCGAAGCACTGCAGAACCAGCGTGCGCAAAACAAAGCGCGAAGCGCTTTGTTTTGCGCAAGCAGCAGAGCGCGAAGCGCTCTCCCCTTTTTAAGCACCTAGCACTCATGTCAACAACTGGTGCCCGCTGACCTGGCACGGTGGCACCGCCCGTGGCGGCAAAATTGTAATCGTTTTGTGGGCACACATGACATCGTGCACGCAGTGCACGATGTCATGTGTGCCCACAAAACCAGAGCGCGAAGCGCTCTCCCTTTTCCAAACACTCAATGCCACACTATAGTGACACTCATAGGATCCAATAGCACAGACTGGCACTGCCCATTGCCGCGAAAGCGGCATAATTGTAATTGTTAACCATCGTAAACGCCAAAAATATGTATTGGGCAAGTGAGTAATCGATGAGGTCAATGACGAGCGCAACGCGCTCGTCATTGACAATGGACCCCACGGGTGCGTTACTGGACACGAGCCCTTTCCATTGATATATATATTGCCACCATAGGTGGCACCATATTGTTATTGTTCTGGTTTTTCTTATTATTTATTAGGCCCGAGCGCTAAAGCGTAGGGCCTTTTGTTACTGTTCTGCAGTGCGAAGCACTGCAGAACCAGCGTGCACAAAACAAAGCGCGAAGCGCTTTGTTTTGTGCACGCAGCAGAGCGCGAAGCGCTCTCCCCTTTTTAAGCACCTAGCACTCATGTCAACGACTGGTGCCCGCTGACTTAGCACGGTGGCATCGCCCGTGGCCGCGATAGCGGCCAAATTGTAATTGTTCACCCCAAAACATTCTCGGCCCACCAGCGTGCGCAAAACAAAGCGCGAAGCGCTTTGTTTTGTGCACGCAGCAGAGCGCGAAGCGCTCTCCCCTTTTTAAGCACCTAGCACTCATGTCAACAACTGGTGCCCGCTGACATGGCACGGTGGCATCGCCCGTGGCCGCGACAGCGGCCAAATTGTAATTGTTCACCCCAAAACATTCTAGGCCCACCAGCGTGCGCAAAACAAAGCGCAAAGCGCTTTGTTTTGCGCACGCAGCAGAGCGCGAAGCGCTCTCCCCTTTTTAAGCACCTAGCACTCATGTCAACGACTGGTGCCCGCTGACCTGGCACGGTGGCACCGCCCGTGGCGGCAAAATTGTAATTGTTTTGTGGGCACACATGACATCGTGCACGCAGTGCACGATGTCATGTGTGCCCACAAAACCAGAGCGCGAAGCGCTCTCCCTTTTCCAAACACTCAATGCCACACTATAGTGACACTCACAGGATCCAATAGCACAGACTGGCACTGCCCATTGCCGCGAAAGCGGCATAATTGTAATCGTTAACCATCGTAAACGCCAAAAATATGTATTGGGCAAGTGAGTAATCGATGAGGTCAATGACGAGCGCGTTGCGCTCGTCATTGACAATGGACCCCACGGGTGCGTTACTGGACGCGAGCCCTTTCCATTGATATATATATTGCCACCATAGGTGGCACCATATTGTTATTGTTCTGGTTTTTCTTATTCTTATTCTTATTAGGCCCGAGCGCTAAAGCGTAGGGCCTTTTGTTACTGTTCTGCAGTGCGAAGCACTGCAGAACCAGCGTGCACAAAACAAAGCGCGAAGCGCTTTGTTTTGTGCACGCAGCAGAGCGCGAAGCGCTCTCCCCTTTTTAAACACCTAGCACTCATGTCAACGACTGGTGCCCGCTGACTTGGCACGGTGGCATCGCCCGTGGCCGCGATAGCGGCCAAATTGTAATTGTTCACCCCAAAACATTCTCGGCCCACCAGCGTGCGCAAAACAAAGCGCGAAGCGCTTTGTTTTGCGCACGCAGCAGAGCGCGAAGCGCTCTCCCCTTTTTAAGCACCTAGCACTCATGTCAACGACTGGTGCCCGCTGACCTGGCACGGTGGCACCGCCCATGGCCGCGATAGCGGCCAAATTGTAATTGTTCACCCCAAAACATTGTCGGCCCGTGTGAGCTGAGACAGAGCGCGAAGCGCTCTGTCTCAGCTCACGCAACAGAGCGCGAAGCGCTCTCCTGTTTCCAAGCATAGTGGCACTCATGTCAGTGACTTGTGCCCGCTGACCTGGCATGGTGGCACTGCCCGTGGTGGCAAAATTGTAATTGTTTTGTGGGCACACATGACATCGTGCACGCAGTGCACGATGTCATGTGTGCCCACAAAACCAGAGCGCGAAGCGCTCTCCCTTTTCCAAACACTCAATGCCACACTATAGTGACACTCATAGGATCCAATAGCACAGACTGGCACTGCCCATTGCCGCGAAAGCGGCATAATTGTAATCGTTAACCATCGTAAACGTCAAAAATGTGTATTGGGCAAGTGAGTAATCGATGAGGTCAATGACGAGCGCAACGCGCTCGTCATTGACAATGGACCCCATGGGTGCGTTACTGGACGCGAGCCCTTTCCATTGATATATATATTGCCACCATTCGTGGCACTATATTGTTACTGTTCTGTTTTTTTCTTATTCTTATTATTAGGCCCGAGCGCTAAAGCGTAGGGCGAAGCACTGCAGAACCAGCGTGCGCAAAACAAATCGCAAAGCGCTTTGTTTTGTGCACGCAGCAGAGTGCGAAGCGCTCTCCCCTTTTTAAGCACCTAGCACTCATGTCAACGACTGGTGCCCGCTGACTTGGCACGGTGGCATCGCCCGTGGCCGCGATAGCGGCCAAATTGTAATTGTTCACCCCAAAACATTCTCGGCCCACCAGCGTCCGCAAAACAAAGCGCGAAGCGCTTTGTTTTGCGCACGCAGCAGAGCGCGAAGCGCTCTCCCCTTTTAAGCACCTAGCACTCATGTCAACGACTGGTGCCCGCTGACCTGGCACGGTGGCACCGCCCATGGCCGCGATAGCGGCCAAATTGTAATTGTTCACCCCAAAACATTGTCGGCCCGTGTGAGCTGAGACAGAGCGCGAAGCGCTCTGTCTCAGCTCACGCAACAGAGCGCGAAGCGCTCTCCTGTTTCCAAGCATAGTGGCACTCATGTCAGTGACTTGTGCCCGCTGACCTGGCATGGTGGCACTGCCCGTGGTGGCAAAATTGTAATTGTTTTGTGGGCACACATGACATCGTGCACGCAGTGCACGATGTCATGTGTGCCCACAAAACCAGAGCGCGAAGCGCTCTCCCTTTTCCAAACACTCAATGCCACACTATAGTGACACTCATAGGATCCAATAGCACAGACTGGCACTGCCCATTGCCGCGAAAGCGGCATAATTGTAATCGTTAACCATCGTAAACGTCAAAAATGTGTATTGGGCAAGTGAGTAATCGATGAGGTCAATGACGAGCGCAACGCGCTCGTCATTGACAATGGACCCCATGGGTGCGTTACTGGACGCGAGCCCTTTCCATTGATATATATATTGCCACCATAGGTGGCACCATATTGTTATTGTTCTGGTTTTTCTTATTCTTATTATTAGGCCCGAGCGCTAAAGCGTAGGGCCTTTTGTTACTGTTCTGCAGTGCGAAGCACTGCAGAACCAGCGTGCACAAAACAAAGCGCGAAGCGCTTTGTTTTGTGCACGCAGCAGAGCGCGAAGCGCTCTCCCCTTTTTAAACACCTAGCACTCATGTCAACGACTGGTGCCCGCTGACTTGGCACGGTGGCATCGCCCGTGGCCGCGATAGCGGCCAAATTGTAATTGTTCACCCCAAAACATTCTCGGCCCAACAGCGTGTGCAAAACAAAGCGCGAAGCGCTTTGTTTTGCGCACGCAGCAGAGCGCGAAGCGCTCTCCCCTTTTTAAGCACCTAGCCCTCATGTCAACGACTGGTGCCCGCTGACCTGGCACGGTGGCACCGCCCGTGGCGGCAAAATTGTAATTGTTTTGTGGGCACACATGACATCGTGCACGCAGTGCACGATGTCATGTGTGCCCACAAAACCAGAGCGCGAAGCGCTCTCCCTTTTCCAAACACTCAATGCCACACTATAGTGACACTCATAGGATCCAATAGCACAGACTGGCACTGCCCATTGCCGCGAAAGCGGCATAATTGTAATCGTTAACCATCGTAAACGCCAAAAATGTGTATTGGGCAAGTGAGTAATCGATGAGGTCAATGACGAGCGCAACGCGCTCGTCATTGACAATGGACCCCACAGGTGCGTTACTGGACGCGAGCCCTTTCCATTGATATATATATTGCCACCATAGGTGGCACCATATTGTTATTGTTCTGGTTTTTCTTATTATTTATTCTTATTATTATTATTTTTCTAACCCCTTTTTTCAGGTTTCGGGTACTTCCCACCAACGAAAACTCACGAAATTTTGCACAAAATTCAAGAATGCCAAAAAAGGAATTTACAAATAATCTGTATTAAAAAATCTTAAAAAATGGCTCGACAGCGCCACCTGGAAAATCAAAATACATTGCGCCTATGGCTATACCCGAAAAATGAACTTTGTCGTAGACAAATGAAATTCGGGTGGTGGATAGGTCATGTCGTTACAAACCAAAAAATATATTATGCCGTTGCTAGGCGACCAACAGGAAGTCGGCCATATTGGAACGAGCACGTGACCCGGCGCCGAAGGCGGAGTTTCCTGTCCTCGTATTTTAACGAACTCCTCTTAGGGTTTTTGACCCAGACTCACCAGAATCGTGCTGTATCATCTAGACAAGTGGGACATTAAAAGTTGTTAAAAGCGTTCTAAAAGAGTGAACGGTGTTTCCGTGAAAACGCCACAAATTTCGGGTTCGTTTTTGCGGCTCGCCATCACACTTCGACGAGCGATAATTCGTGCATACTTTGGCCGATTTCACTCAAACTTTAAGCGTTGGTGGACACCCCGGCCCTGAACAGACTGATATAAGAAAATCTGAAATGGGTGCTATAGCGCCACCTAGGGAGATTGCATGGAAGCGCAAAATTTTACTTTGTCGTAGACATACCAAATTTGGTACACATATTTGTGACGGGGTATCGATCAAAAAACTCAATGACGCCAACACACCATGTCCCATCGTGTTGCCATGGCAACAGGCCAAACATCTGTCGTCGCCAATGGGACGCGAGGCAAAAACTTTGTCGTAGCCAAACCAAATTTGGTACACAGATGCATCATGGGAATAGGAACAAAAAAGTATATTATGCGGTTGCTAGGCGACCAACAGGAAGTCAGCCATATTGGCCTGAGCACACGACCCGGAGTCGAAGGCGCATTTTCCTGTCTTCGTATTTTAACGAACTCCTCTTAGGGTTTTTGACCCAGACTCACCAGAATCGTGCTGTATCATCTAGACAAGTGGGACATTAAAAGTTGTTAAAAGCGTTCTAAAAGAGTGAACGGTGTTTCCGTGACAACGCCACAAATTTCAGGTTCGTTTTTGTGACTCGCCATCAAATTCAACGAGCGATAATTCACGCATACTTTGGCCGATTTCACTCAAACTTTAATCGTTGGTGGACACCCCGGCCCTGAACAGATTTCTATAAGAAAATCTGAAATGGACACTATAGCGCCCCCTAGGGAGACTGCATGGAAGTGCAAAATTTTACTTTGTCGTAGACATACCAAATTTGGTACACACATTCGTGACGGGGTCTTGATCAAAAAACTCAATGACGCCAACACGCCATGTCCCATCGTGTTGCCATGGCAACAGGCCAAACATCTGTCGTCACCAATGGGACGCCAGGCAAAAACTTTGTCGTAGCCAAACCAAATTTGGTACACAGATGCATCATGGGAATAGGAACAAAAAAGTATATTAAGCGGTTGCTAGGCGACCAACCAGCCATATTGGATAGACCATGTGACCTGGTGGCAAATGCGTCATTTCTTGTCAAACTTCGACAAGTGTTAATTCACGCATACTTTGGCTGATTTCACTCAAACTTCAATCATTGGTGGACACCCCGGCCCTGAACAGATTGATATAAGAAAATCTGAAATGGACACTATAGCGCCCCCTAGGGAGACTACATGGAAGTGCAAAATTTTACTTTGTCGTAGACATACCAAATTTGGTACACACATTCGTGATAGGGTCTCGAGCAAAAATCGCAATGATGACCCCATGGCATCTCCCATTGTGTTGCCATGGCAACAGGCCAAAAATCTGTCGTCATCAATGGGACGCTAGGCAAAAACTTTGTCCTAGTCAAACCAAATTTGGTACACAGATGCATCATGGGAAGAGGAACAAAAAATTATATTACATCGTTGCTAGGCAACCAACCAGCCATGTTGGATAGACCATGTGACCTGGTGGCAAAGGGGTCATTTCCTGTCAAACTTCGACGAGTGATAATTCGCTCATACTTTGGCCGATTTTACTCAAACTTTGATCGTTGCTGAACACCCCGGCCCTACACAGATTGATATAAGAAAATCTCAATTGGCCATAATAGTGCCCCCTAGGGAGATTGCATGGAACAGAAAGATTTTACTTTGCCGTAGACAAACCAAATTTGGACCACACATTCGTGACAGGGTCTCGATCAAAAATCTCAATGATGACCCCGCGGCATCTCCCGTCATGTTGCCATGGTAACAGGTCAAACAGCTGTCCCTGCCATTAGGACGCCGGCAAAAGCTTTGGTGTAGCCACACCTAATTTAGTACATATATGGCTCATGGGAATAGGAAAATGGCGCGTTAGCGCCACCCCCCCTGCGAGTGCAAGCGAGGGCCGATCATCGCCGCTTGCGGCTATATTTAGGCCCGAGCGCTAAAGCGTAGGGCCTTTTGTTACTGTTCTGCAGTGCGAAGCACTGCAGAGACCAACGTGCACAAAACAAAGCGCGAAGCGCTTTGTTTTGTGCACGCAGCAGAGCGCGAAGCGCTCTCCCCTTTTTAAACACCTAGCACTCATGTCAACGACTGGTGCCCGCTGACTTGGCACGGTGGCATCGCCCGTGGCCGCGATAGCGGCCAAATTGTAATTGTTCACCCCAAAACATTCTCGGCCCACCAGCGTGCGCAAAACAAAGCGCAAAGCGCTTTGTTTTGCGCACGCAGCAGAGCGCGAAGCGCTCTCCCCTTTTTAAGCACCTAGCACTCATGTCAACAACTGGTGCCCGCTGACCTGGCACGGTGGCACCGCCCGTGGCGGCAAAATTGTAATCGTTTTGTGGGCACACATGACATCGTGCACGCAGTGCACGATGTCATGTGTGCCCACAAAACCAGAGCGCGAAGCGCTCTCCCTTTTCCAAACACTCAATGCCACACTATAGTGACACTCATAGGATCCAATAGCACAGACTGGCACTGCCCATTGCCGCGAAAGCGGCATAATTGTAATCGTACACGCCAAAAATATGTATTGGGCAAGTGAGTAATCAATGAGGTCAATGACGAGCGCAACGCGCTCGTCATTGACAATGGACCCCACGGGTGCGTTACTGGACACGAGCCCTTTCCATTGATATATATATTGCCACCATAGGTGGCACCATATTGTTATTGTTCTGGTTTTTCTTATTCTTATTATTATTTTCCTCCCCCCTTTTTTCAGGTTTCGGGTACTTCCCACGGACGAAAACTCACGAAATTTTGCACAAAATTCAAGAACGCCAAAAAAGGAATTTACAAATAATCTGTATTAAAAAATCTTAAAAAATGGCTCGACAGCGCCACCTGGAAAATCAAAATACATTGCGCCTATGGCTATACCCGAAAAATGAACTTTGTCGTAGACAAATGAAATTCGGGTGGTGGATAGGTCATGTCGTTACAAACCAAAAAATATATTATGCCGTTGCTAGGCGACCAACAGGAAGTCGGCCATATTGGAACGAGCACGTGACCCGGCGCCGAAGGCGGAGTTTCCTGTCCTCGTATTTTAACGAACTCCTCCTAGGGTTTTTGACCCAGACTCACCAGAATCGTGCTGTATCATCTAGACAAGTGGGACATTAAAAGTTGTTAAAAGCGTTCTAAAAGAGTGAACTGTGTTTCCGTGACAACGCCACAAATTTCGGGTTCGTTTTTGCGGCTCGCCATCAAACTTCGACGAGCGATAATTCGCGCATACTTTGGCCGATTTACCTCAAATTTTAATCGTTGGTGGACACCCCGGCCCTGAACAGATTGATATAAGAAAATCTGAAATAGGTGCTATAGCGCCACCTAGGGAGATTGCATGGAAGCGCAAAATTTTACTTTGTCGTAGACATACCAAATTTGATACACATATTCGTGACAGGGTCTTGATCAAAAAACTCAATGACGCCAACACGCCATATCCCATCGTGTTGCCATGGCAACAGGCCAATCTTCTCTCCTTGCCAATGGGACGCCAGGCAAAAACTTTGTCGTAGCCAAACCAAATTTGGTACACAGATGCATCATGGGAAGAGGAACAAAAAAGTATATTATGCCGTTGCTAGGCGACCAACAGGAAGTCGGCCATTTTGGACCGAGCACGTGACCTGGCACGGAGGGCGCATTTTCCTGTCCTCGTATTTTAACGAACTCCTCCTAGGGTTTTTGACCCAGACTCACCAGAATCGTGCTGTATCATCTAGACAAGTGGGACATTAAAAGTTGTTAAAAGCGTTCTAAAAGAGTGAACAGTGTTTCCGTGACAACGCCACAAATTTCAGGTTCGTTTTTGCGGCTCGCCATCAAACTTCGACGAGCGATAATTCGCACATACTTTGGCCGATTTCACTCAAACTTTAATTGTTGGTGGACACCCCAGCCCTGAACAGATTGATATAAGAAAATCTGAAATGGGTGCTATAGCGCCACCTAGGGAGACTGCATAGAAGCGCAAAATTTTACTTTGTCGTAGACATACCAAATTTGGTACACACATTCGTGACAGGGTCTCGGTCAAAAAACTCAATGACGCCAATACGCCATGTCCCATCGTGTTGCCATGGCAACAGGCCAAACATCTGTCATCACCAATGAGACACCAGGCAAAAACTTTGTCGTAGCCAAACCAAATTTGGTACACAGATGCATCATGGGAATAGGAACAAAAAAGTATATTAAACGGTTGCTAGGTGACCAACAGGAAGTTAGCCATATTGGCCTGAGCACGTGACTCGGAGTTGAAGGCGCATTTTCCTGTCCTCGTATTTTAATGAACTCCTCCTAGGGTTTTTGACCCAGACTCACCAGAATCGTGCTGTATCATCTAGACAAGTGGGACATTAAAAGTTGTTAAAAGCGTTCTAAAAGAGTGAGCGGTGTTTCCGTGACAACGCCACAAATTAAAGGTGTGTTTTTGCGGCTCGCCATCAAATTCGGCGAGTGATAATTGGCACATACTTTGGCCGATTTCACTCAAACTTCAATTGTTCATGGACACCCCGGCCCTGAACAGATTGATATGAGAAAATCTAAAATGGACACTATAGCGCCCCCTAGGGAGATTGCATGGAAGTGTAAAATTTTACTTTGTCGTAGACATACCAAATTTGGTACACACATTTGTGACAGGGTCTCGATCAAAAAACTCAATGACACCCCCGCGCCATCTCCCATTGTGTTGCCATGGTAACTGGCTAAACATCTGTCCTTGCCAATGGGACGCCTGGCAAAAACTTTGGTGTAGTCAAATCAAATTTGGTACACAGATGCATTATGGGAATAGAAACAAAAAAGTATATTATACCATTGCTAGGCAACCAGCCAGCCATATTGGATAGGCCATGTGACCTGGTGTCAAAGGCACCATTTTCTGTCCTCATATTTTTATTTATTAAATTGATTTATTAATGTTTGCACCCAGCATTTTAAAAGAACAAAAATACACACAAAAGAAAAAGAAAATAACAGAACAGTGCAGGAAAGGCTTATGATTGACCCTCCTCTTCAAATAATTGAAATTAAAAGGCAAAACAAACAACCCCTCCCCACCTCAACCCCAGGCATTCAACACAAATGCATCCAGATAACGCACAAACTCACACATGCATGCAGCTAGAAAAAAGGGGAGGAAAATGGCGCGTTAGCGCCACCCCCCCAGCGAGTGCAAGCGAGGGCCGATCATCGCCGCTTGCGGCTATATTTATTATTATTATTATTATTTTCCTCCCCCCATTTTTGCAGGTTTCGGGTACTTCCCACGGACGAAAACTCACGAAATTTTGCACAAAATTCAAGAACGCCAAAAAAGGAATTTACAAATAATCTGTATTAAAAAATCTTAAAAAATGGCTCGACAGCGCCCCCTAGAAAATCAAAATACATTGCGCCAATGGCTATACCCGAAAAATGAACTTTGTCGTAGACAAATGAAATTCGGGTGGTGGATAGGTCATGTCGTTACAAACCAAAAATTATATTATGCCGTTGCTAGGCGACCAACAGGAAGTCGGCCATATTGGAACGAGCACGTGACCCGGCGCCGAAGGCGGAGTTTCCTGTCCTCGTATTTTAACGAACTCCTCCTAGGGTTTTTGACCCAGACTCACCAGAATCGTGCTGTATCATCTAGACAAGTGGGACATTAAAAGTTGTTAAAAGCGTTCTAAAAGAGTGAACGGTGTTTCCGTGACAACGCCACAAATTTCAGGTTCGTTTTTGTGGCTCGCCATCAAACTTCGACGAGCGATAATTCGCGCATACTTTGGCCGATTTCACTCAAACTTTAAGCGTTGGTGGACACCCCAGCCCTGAACAGATTGATATAAGAAAATCTGAAATGGGTGCTATAGCGCCACCTAGGGAGATTGCATGGAAGCACAAAATTTTACTTTGTCGTAGACATACCAAATTTGGTACACATATTCGTGATGGGGTATCGATCAAAAAACTCAATGACGCCAACACGCCATGTCCCATCGTGTTGCCATGGCAACAGGACAAACATCCGTCCTCGCCAATGGGACGCCAGGCAAAAACTTTGTCGTAGCCAAACCAAATTTGGTACACAGATGCATCATAGGAATAGGAACAAAAAAGTAAATTACGCGGTTGCTAGGCGACCAACAGGAAGTCGGCCATTTTGGACCGAGCACGTGACCTGGGACCGAGGGTGCATTTTCCTGTCTTCGTATTTTAACGAACTCCTCCTAAGGTTTTTGACCCAGACTGACCAGAATCGTGCTGTATCATCTAGACAAGTGGGACATTAAAAGTTGTTAAAAGCGTTCTAAAAGAGTGAACGGTGTTTCCGTGACAACGCCACAAATTTCGGGTTCGTTTTTGTGGCTCGCCATCAAATTCGACGAGCGATAATTCACACATACTTTGGCCAATTTCACTCAAACTTTAATTGTTGGTGGACACCCCGGCCCTGAACAGATTGATATAAGAAAATTTGAAATGGACACTATAGCGCCCCCTAGGGAGATTGCATGGAAGTGCAAAATTTTACTTTGTCATAGACATACCAAATTTGGTACACACATTCGTGACAGGGTCTCGGTCAAAAAACTCAATGACACCCCCGCGCCATCTCCCATTGTGTTGCCATGGTAACTGGCTAAACATCTGTCCTTGCCAATGGGACGCCTGGCAAAAACTTTGGTGTAGTCAAATCAAATTTGGTACACAGATGCATTATGGGAATAGAAACAAAAAAGTATATTATACCATTACTAGGCAACCATCCAGCCATATTGCATAGACCATGCGACCTGGTGGCGAAGGCGCCACTTCCGATCAAACTTCGACGAGTGATAATGCACTCATAATTTGGCCGATTTAACTCAAACTTTAATCGTTGTTAGACACCCTGGCCCTAAACAGATTGATATAAAAAAATCTAAAATGGCCGTTATAACGCCCCCTAGAGTAATTGCATGGAACAGAAAAATTTTACTTTGTCATAGACATACCAAATTTGGTACACACATTCATGACAGGGTCTCGATCAAAAAACTCAATGACGCCAACACACCATGTCCCATCGTGTTGCCATGGCAACAGGCCAAACATCTGTCCTCGCCAATGGAACGCCAGGCAAAAACTTTGTCATAGTCAAACCAAATTTGGTACACAGATGCATCATGGGAAGAGGAACAAAAGTACATTACGCCATTGCTTGGCAACCAACCACCCATATAGGATAAACCATGTGACCTGGTGGTGACGGCGCTACTTCCTGTCAAACTTGGACGAGTGATAATGTGCTAATAGTTTGGCTGATTTCACTCAAACTTTACTCGTTGGTGTACACCCTGGCCCTGAACACATTGACATAAAAAAAATCTTAAATGGCCATAATAGCGCCCCCTAGGGTAATTGCATGGAAAAGAAGAATTTTACTTTGCCGTAGACACACCAAATTTGGACCACACATTCGTGACATGGTCTTGATCAAAAAACATAGTGACACCCCCATGCCATCTCACATCGTGTTGCCATGGTAACAGGCCAAACCTCTGTCCCCGCCAATAGGATGCTCGACAAAGTTTGGTATAGCCACACCAAATTCTGTACATAGATGCATCATGGGAATAGGAATAAAAAAGTATATTACGTCGTTGCTAGGCAACCAGCCACCCATATTGGATAGGCCATGTGACCTGGTGTCAAAGGCACCATTTTCTGTCCTCATATTTTTATTTATTCAATTGATTTTTTTAATGTTTGCACCCAGCATTTAAAAGAACAAAAATACACACAAAAGAAAAAGAAAATAACAGAACAGTGCAGGAAAGGCTTATGATTGACCCTCCTCTTAAAATAATTGAAATTAAAAGGCACAAAAAAACAACCCCTCCCCACCTCAACCCCAGGCATTCAACACAAATGCATCCAGATAACGCACAAACTCACACATGCATCGAGCTAGAAAAAAGGGGAGGAAAATGGCGCGTTAGCGCCACCCCCCAGTGAGTGCAAGCGAGGGCCGATCATCGCCGCTTGCGGCTATATTTATTATTATTATTATTATTTTTACGACCACTTTTTTCAAGGTTCGGGTACTTCCCACCGACGAAAACTCACGAAATTTTGCACAAAATTCAAGAATGCCAAAAAAGGAATTTACAAATAATCTGTATTAAAAAATCTTAAAAAATGGCTCGACAGCGCCACCTGGAAAATCAAAATACATTGCGCCAATGGCTATACCCGAAAAATGAACTTTGTCGTAGACAAACGAAATTCGGGTGGTGGATAGGTCATGTCGTTACAAACCAAAAAATATATTATGCCGTTGCTAGGCGACCAACAGGAAGTCGGCCATATTGGAACGAGCACGTGACCCGGCGCCGAAGGCGGAGTTTCCTGTCTTCGTATTTTAACGAACTCCTCCTAGGGTTTTTGACCCAGACTCACCAGAATCGTGCTCTATCATCTAGACAAGTGGGACATTAAAAGTTGTTAAAATCGTTTTAAAAGAGTGAACGGTGTTTCCGTGACAACGCCACAAATTTCGGGTTCATTTTTGCGATTCGCCATCAACCTTCGACGAGCGATAATTCGCGCATACTTTGGCCGATTTCACTCAAACTTTAATCGTTGGTTGACACCCCGGCCCTGAACAGATTAATATAAGAAAATCTGAAATGGGTGCTATAGCGCCACCTAGGGAGATTGCATGGAAGCGCAAAATTTTACTTTGTCGTAGACATACCAAATTTGGTACACATATTCATGACGGGGTCTCGATCAAAAAACTCAATGACACCAACACGCCATGTCCCATCGTGTTGCTATGGCAACAGGCCAAACTTCTCTCCTTGCCAATGGGACACCCAGGAAAAACTTTGTCGTAGCCAAACCAAATTTGGTACACAGATGCATCATGGGAATAGGAACAAAAAACTATATTACACCGTTGCTAGGCGACCAACAGGAAGTCGGCCATATTGGAACGAGCACGTGACCCGGCACCGAGAGCGCATTTTCCTGTCCTTGTATTTTAACGAACTCCTCCTAGGGTTTTTGACCCAGAGTCACCAGAATCGTGCTGTATCATCTAGACAAGTGGGACATTAAAAGTTGTTAAAAGCGTTCTAAAAGAGTGAACGGTGTTTCCGTGACAACGCCACAAATTTCGGGTTCGTTTTTGCAGCTCGCCATCAAATTTCGATGAGCGATAATTCGCGCATACTTTGGCCGATTTCACTCAAACTTTAATCGTTGGTGGACACCCAGGCCCTGAACAGATTGATTTAAGAAAATCGGAAATGGACACTATAGCGCCCCCTAGGGAGATTGCATGGAAGTGCAAAATTTTACTTTGTCGTAGACATACCAAATTTGGTACATATATTCGTGACGGGGTCTTGATCAAAAAACTCAATGACGCCAACACGCCATGTCCCATCGTGTTGCCATGGCAACAGGCCAAACATCTGTTGTCACCAATGGGACGCCAGGCAAAAACTTTGTCGTAGCCAAACCAAATTTGGTACACAGATGCATCATGGGAATAGGAACAAAAAGTATATTAAGCGGTTGCTAGGCGACCAACCAGCCATATTGGATAGACCATGTGACCTGGTGGCAAATGCGTCATTTCTTGTCAAACTTCGACGAGTGATAATTCGCGCATACTTTGGCTGATTTCAATCAAACTTCAATCATTGGTGGACACCGCGGCCCTGACCAGATTGATATAAGAAAATCGGAAATGGACGCTATAGCGCCCCCTAGGGAGATTGCATGGAAGTGTAAAATTTTACTTTGTCGTAGACATACCAAATTTGGTACACACATTTGTGATAGGGTCTCGATAAAAAAACTCAATGATGCCCCCACGCCATCTCCCATCGTGTTGCCATGGCAACAGGCCAAACATCTGTTCTCGCCATTAGGATCCTCTGCAAAAACTTTGTCATAGTCAAACCAAATTTGGTACACAGATGCATCATGGGAAGAGAAACAAAGAAGTATATTACGTCGTTGCTAGACAACCAACCAGCCATATTGGATAGACCATGTGATCTGGTGGCAAAGGCGTCATTTCCTGTCAAACTTCGACGAATGATAATGCACTCATACTTTGGCCGATTTCACTCAAACTTTAATCGTTGGTGGACACCCCGGCCCTACACAGATTGATATAAGAAAATCTAAAATGGCCATAATAGCGCCCCCTAGGGAGATTGCATGGAACAGAAAAAATTTACTTTGCCGTAGACACACCAAATTTGGACCACACATTCAGGACATGGTCTCGATCAAAAAACACAGTGACACCCTCACTCCATCTTGCATCATGTTGCCATGGTAACAGGCCAAACATCTGTCCCCGCCATTAGGATGCCCGGCAAAAACTTTGACATAGCCACACCTAATTTTGTACATAGATGCATCATGGGAATAGGAACAAAAAAGTATATTACACCATTGCTAGGCAACCAACCAGCCATATTGGATAGACCATGTGACCTGGTGGCAAAGGCGTCATTTCCTGTCAAACTTCGACAAGTGATAATTCACACATACTTTGGCTGATTTCACTCAAACTTTAATCGTTGGTGGACACCCCGGCCCTGAACAGATTAATATAAGAAAATCTTAAATTGGTGCTATAGCGCCACCTAGAGAGATTGTGTGGAACAGAAAAATTGTACTTTGTCGTAGACATACCAAATTTGGTACACACATTCATGACAGGGTCTCAATCAAAAAACTCAAAGACGCCCCCACACCATCTCCCATCGTGTTGCCATGGCAACAGGCAAAACATCTGTCCTCGCCAATGGGACGCCAGGCAAAAACTTTGTCATAGTCAAACCAAATTTGGTACACAGATGCATCATGGGAAGAGGAACAAAAAAGTACATTACGCCATTGCTAGGCAACCAACCAGCCTTATAGGACAGACCATGTGACCTGGTGGTGACGGCGCTACTTCCTATCAAACTTGGACGAGTGATAATGTGCTAATAGTTTGGCTGATTTCACTCAAACTTTACTCGTTGGTGTACACCCTGGCCCTGAACAGATTGACATAATAAAATCTGAAATGGCCGTAATAGCGCCCCCTAGGGTAATTGCATGGAAAAGAAACATTTTACTTTGCCGTAGACACACCAAATTTGGACCACACGTTCCTGACACGGTCTTGATCAAAAAACATAGTGACACCCCCATGCCATCTCACATCGTGTTGCCATGGTAACAGGCAAAACGTCTGTCCCCGCCAATAGGATGCTCGACAAAGTTTGGTATAGCCACACCAAATTCGGTACATAGATGCATCATGGGCATAGGAATAAAAAAAGAATATTACGTCGTTGCTAGGCAACTAACCAGCCATATTGGATAGGCCATGTGACCTGGTGTCAAAGGCACCATTTTCTGTCCTCATATTTTTATTTATTCAATTGATTTATTAATGTTTGCACCCAGCATTTAAAACAACAAAAATACACACAAAAGAAAAAGAAAATAACAGAACAGTGCAGGAAAGGCTTATGATTGACCCTCCTCTTAAAATAATTGAAATTAAAAGGCAAAACAAACAACTCCTTCCCACCTCAACCCCAGGCATTCAACACAAATGCATCCAGATAACGCACAAACTCACACATGCATCCAGCTAGAAAAAAGGGGAGGAAAATGGCGCGTTAGCGCCACCCCCCCAGCGAGTGCAAGCGAGGGCCGATCATCGCCGCTTGCGGCTATATTTCTTATTATTATTTTTCTCCCCCCCTTTTTGCAGGTTTCGGGTACTTCCCACGGACGAAAACTCACGAAATTTTGCACAAAATTCAAGAATGCCAAAAAAGGAATTTACAAATAATCTGCATTAAAAAATCTTCAAAAATGGCTCGACAGCGCCACCTGGAAAATCAAAATACATTGCGCCTATGGCTATACCCGAAAAATGAACTTTGTCGTAGACAAACGAAATTCGGGTGGTGGATAGGTCATGTCATTACAAACCAAAAAATATATTACGCAGTTGCTAGGCGACCAACAGGAAGTCGGCCATATTGGCCCGAGCACGCGACCCGGCGCCGAAGGCGCATTTTCCTGTCCTCGTATTTTAACGAACTCCTCCTAGGGTTTTTGACCCAGACTCACCAGAATCGTGCTGTATCATCTAGACAAGTGGGACATTAAAAGTTGTTAAAAGCGTTCTAAAAGAGTGAACGGTGTTTCCGTGACAACGCCACAAATTTCAGGTTCGTTTTTGTGGCTCGCCATCAAATTTCAACGAGTGATAATTCGCACACACTTTGGCCGATTTCACTCAAACTTCTATCGTTGGTGGACACCCCGGCCCTGAACAGATTGATATAAGAAAATCTGAAATGGACACTATAGCGCCCCCTATGGAGATTGCATGGAAGTGCAAAATTTTACTTTGTCGTAGACATACCAAATTTGGTACACACATTCGTGACAGGGTCTCGATCAAAAATCTCAATGATGACCCCGGGGCATCTCCCATCGTGTTGCCATGGCAACACGCCAAACATCTGTTCTTGTCATTAGGATTCTCTGGAAAAACTTTGGTGTAGTCAAACAAAATTTGGTACACAGATGCATCATGGGAAGATAAACAAAAAGTATATTATACCGTTGCTAGGCAACCAACCAGCCATATTGGATAGACCATGTGACCTGGTGGCGAAGGCGCCATTTCCTGTCAAACTTCGACAAGTGATAATTCGCACATACTTTGGCCGATTTTACTCAAACTTTAATCGTTGGTGAACACCCCGGCCCTACACAGATTGATATAAGAAAATCTCAATTGGCCGTAATAGCGCCCCCTAGGGAGATTGCATGGAACAGAAAAATTTTACTTTGTCGTAGACGCACCAAATTTGGACCAGACATTTGTGACATGGTCTCGATCAAAAAACACAGTGACACCCCCACTCCATCTCACATCATGTTGCCATGGTAACAGGTCAAACATCTGTCCTTGCCATTAGGATGCCCGGCAAAACCTTTGGTGTAGCCACACCTAATTTGGTACATAGATGGTTCATGGGAATAGGAAAATGGCGCGTTAGCAGGGGGCTGCGAGTGCAAGCGAGGGCCGATCATCGCCGCTTGCGGCTATATTTCTTATTATTATTATTTTCCTCCCCCCCTTTTTTCAGGTTTCGGGTACTTCCCACCGACGAAAACTCACGAAATTTTGCACAAAATTCAAGAACGCCAAAAAAGGAATTTACAAATAATCTGTATTAAAAAATCTTAAAAAATGGCTCGACAGCGCCACCTGGAAAATCAAAATACATTGCGCCAATGGCTATACCCGAAAAATGAACTTTGTCGTAGACAAACGAAATTCGGGTGGTGGATAGGTCATGTCAATACAAACCAAAAAATATATTACGCCGTTGCTAGGCGACCAACAGGAAGTCGGCCATATTGGAACGAGCACGTGACCCGGCGCCGAAGGCGGAGTTTCCTGTCTTCGTATTTTAACGAACTCCTCCTAGGGTTTTTGACCCAGACTCACCAGAATCGTGCTGTATCATCTAGACAAGTGGGACATTAAAAGTTGTTAAAAGCGTTCTAAAAGAGTGAACGGTGTTTCCGTGACAACGCCACAAATTTCGTGTTCGTTTTTGCGGCTCGCCATCAAACTTCGACGAGCGATAATTCGCGCATACTTTGGCCGATTTCACTCAAACTTTAATCGTTGGTGGACACCCCGGCCCTGAACAGATTGATATAAGAAAATCTGAAATGGGTGCTATAGCGCCACCTAGGGAGATTGCATGGAAGCGCAAAATTTTACTTTGTCGTAGACATACCAAATTTGGTACACATATTCGTGACGGGGTATCGATCAAAAAACTTAATGACGTCAATACGCCATGTCCCATCGTGTTGCCATGGCAACAGGACAAACATCCGTCCTCGCCAATGGGACGCCAGGCAAAAACTTTGTCGTAGCCAAACCAGATTTGGTACACAGATGCATCATAGGAATAGGAACAAAAAAGTATATTACGCGGTTGCTAGGCGACCAACAGGAAGTCGGCCATTTTGGACCGAGCACGTGACCTGGGACCGAGGGCGCATTTTCCTGTCCTCGTATTTTAACGAACTCCTCCTAGGGTTTTTAACCTAGACTCACCAGAATCGTGCTGTATCATCTAGACAAGTGGGACATTAAAAGTTGTTAAAAGCGTTCTAAAAGAGTGAACGGTGTTTCCATGACAACGCCACAAATTTCAGGTTCGTTTTTGTGGCTCGCCATCAAATTCGACGAGCGATAATTCGCACATACTTTGGCCAATTTCACTCAAACTTTAATTGTTGGTGGACACCCCGGCCCTGAACAGATTGATATAAGAAAATTTGAAATGGACACTATAGCGCCCCCTAGGGAGATTGCATGGAAGTGCAAAATTTTACTTTGTCATAGACATACCAAATTTGGTACACACATTCGTGACAGGGTCTCGATCAAAAAACTCAATGACGCCCCCTCGCCATCTCCCATTGTGTTGCCATGGTAACTGGCTAAACATCTGTCCTTGCCAATGGGACGCCAGGCAAAAACTTTGGTGTAGTCAAATCAAATTTGGTACACAGATGCATTATGGGAATAGAAACAAAAAAGTATATTATACCATTGCTAGGCAACCATCCAGCCATATTGCATAGACCATGCGACCTGGTGGCGAAGGCGCCACTTCCGATCAAACTTCGACGAGTGATAATGCACTCATAGTTTGGCCGATTTAACTCAAACTTTAATCGTTGTTAGACACCCTGGCCCTAAACAGATTGATATAAAAAATCTAAAATGGCCGTTATAACGCCCCCTAGAGTAATTGCATGGAACAGAAAAATTTTACTTTGTCATAGACATACCAAATTTGGTACACACATTCATGACAGGGTCTCGATCAAAAAACTCAATGACGCCAACACACCATGTCCCATCGTGTTGCCATGGCAACAGGCCAAACATCTGTCCTTGCCAATGGAACGCCAGGCAAAAACTTTGTCATAGTCAAACCAAATTTGGTACACAGATGCATCATGGGAAGAGGAACAAAAAAGTACATTACGCCATTGCTTGGCAACCAACCACCCATATAGGATAAACCATGTGACCTGGTGGTGACGGCGCTACTTCCTGTCAAACTTGGACGAGTGATAATGTGCTAATAGTTTGGCTGATTTCACTCAAACTTTACTCGTTGGTGTACACCCTGGCCCTGAACACATTGACATAAAAAAATCTTAAATGGCAATAATAGCGCCCCCTAGGGTAATTGCATGGAAAAGAAGAATTTTACTTTGCCGTAGACACACCAAATTTGGACCACACATTCGTGACATGGTCTTGATCAAAAAACATAGTGACACCCCCATGCCATCTCACATCGTGTTGCCATGGTAACAGGCCAAACCTCTGTCCCCGCCAATAGGATGCTCGACAAAGTTTGGTATAGCCACACCAAATTCTGTACATAGATGCATCATGGGAATAGGAATAAAAAAGTATATTACGTCGTTGCTAGGCAACCAGCCACCCATATTGGATAGGCCATGTGACCTGGTGTCAAAGGCACCATTTTCTGTCCTCATATTTTTATTTATTCAATTTATTTTTTTTTAATGTTTACACCCAGCATTTAAAAGAACAAAAATACACCCAAAAGAAAAAGAAAATAACAGAACAGTGCAGGAAAGGCTTATGATTGACCCTCCTCTTAAAATAATTGAAATTAAAAGGCACAAAAAACAACCCCTCCCCACCTCAACCCCAGGCATTCAACACAAATGCATCCAGATAACGCACAAACTCACACATGCATCGAGCTAGAAAAAAGGGGAGGAAAATGGCGCGTTAGCGCCACCCCCCCAGTGAGTGCAAGCGAGGGCCGATCATCGCCGCTTGCGGCTATATTTCTTATTATTATTTTCCTATACACTTTTTTCAGGTTTCGGGTACTTCCCACCAACGAAAACTCACGAAATTTTGCACAAAATTCAAGAACGCCAAAAAAGGAATTTACAAATAATCTGTATTAAAAAATCTTAAAAAATGGCTCGACAGCGCCCCCTGGAAAATCAAAATACATTGCGCCTATGGCTATACCTGAAAAATGAACTTTGTCGTAGACAAATGAAATTCGGGTGGTGGATAGGTCATGTCGTTACAAACCAAAAAATATATTATGCCGTTGCTAGGCGACCAACAGGAAGTCGGCCATATTGGAACGAGCACGTGACCCGGCGCCGAAGGCGGAGTTTCCTGTCCTCGTATTTTAACGAACTCCTCCTAGGGTTTTTGACCCAGACTCACCAGAATCGTGCTGTATCATCTAGACAAGTGGGACATTAAAAGTTGTTAAAAGCGTTCTAAAAGAGTGAACGGTGTTTCCATGACAACGCCACAAATTTCGGGTTCGTTTTTGCGATTCGCCATCAACCTTCGACGAGCGATAATTCGCGCATACTTTGGCCGATTTCACTCAAACTTTAATCGTTGGTGGACACCCCGGCCCTGAACAGACTGATATAAGAAAATCTGAAATGGATGCTATAGCGCCACCTAGGGAGATTGCATGGAAGCGCAAAATTTTACTTTGTCGTAGACATACCAAATTTGGTACACATATTCATGACGGGGTCTTGATCAAAAAACTCAATGACACCAACACGCCATGTCCCATCGTGTTGCCATGGCAACAGGCCAAACTTCTCTCCTTGCCAATGGGACACCCAGGAAAAACTTTGTCGTAGCCAAACCAAATTTGGTACACAGATGCATCATGGGAATAGGAACAAAAAACTATATTACACCGTTGCTAGGCGACCAACAGGAAGTCGGCCATATTGGAACGAGCACGTGACCCGGCACCGAGAGCGCATTTTCCTGTCTTCGTATTTTAACGAACTCCTCCTAGAGTTTTTGACCCAGACTCCCCAGAATCGTGCTGTATCATCTAGACAAGTGGGACATTAAACGTTGTTAAAAGCGTTCTAAAAGAGTGAACGGTGTTTCCGTGACAACGCCACAAATTTCAGGTTCGTTTTTGTGGCTCGCCATCAAATTCGACGAGTGATAATTCGCACATACTTTGGCCGATTTCACTCAAACTTTAATCGTTGGTGGACACCCCGGCCCTGAACAGATTGATATAAGAAAATCTGAAATGGACACTATAGCGCCACCTAGGGAGACTGCATGTAAGTGCAAAATTTTACTTTGTCGTAGACATACCAAATTTGGTACACACATTCGTGATAGGGTCTCGAGCAAAAATCTCAATGATGACCCCATGGCATCTCCCATTGTGTTGCCATGGCAACAGGCCAAAAATCTGTCGTCATCAATGGGACGCTAGGCAAAAACTTTGTCCTAGTCAAACCAAATTTGGTACACAGATGCATCATGGGAAGAGGAACAAAAAATTATATTACATCGTTGCTAGGCAACCAACCAGCCATATTGGATAGACCATGTGACCTGGTGGCAAAGGGGTCATTTCCTGTCAAACTTCGACGAGTGATAATTCGCTCATACTTTGGCCGATTTTACTCAAACTTTAATCGTTGCTGAACACCCCGGCCCTACACAGATTGATATAAGAAAATCTCAATTGGCCGTAATAGCGCCCCCTAGGGAGATTGCATGGAACAGAAAGATTTTACTTTGCCGTAGACACACCAAATTTGGACCACACATTCGTGACAGGGTCTTGATCAAAAATCTCAATGATGACCCCACGGCATCTCCCGTCATGTTGCCATGGTAACAGGTCAAACAGCTGTCCCTGCCATTAGGACGCCGGCAAAAGCTTTGGTGTAGCCACACCTAATTTAGTACATATATGGCTCATGGGAATAGGAAAATGGCGCGTTAGCGCCACCCCCCCTGCGAGTGCAAGCGAGGGCCGATCATCGCCGCTTGCGGCTATATTTATTATTATTATTTTTCTAACCCCTTTTTTCAGGTTTCGGGTACTTCCCACCGACGAAAACTCACGAAATTTTGCACAAAATTCAAGAACGCCAAAAAAGTAATTTACAAATAATCTGTATTAAAAAATCTTAAAAAATGGCTCGACAGCGCCACCTGGAAAATCAAAATACATTGCGCCAATGGCTATACCCGAAAAATGAACTTTGTCGTAAACAAACGAAATTCGGGTGGTGGATAGGTCATGTCGTTACAAACCAAAAAATATATTACGCCGTTGCTAGGCGACCAACAGGAAGTCGGCCATATTGGCCCGAGCACGCGACCCGGCGCCGAAGGCGCATTTTCCTGTCCACGTATTTTAACGAACTCCTCCTAGGGTTTTTGACCCAGACTCACCAGAATCGTGCTGTATCATCTAGACAAGTGGGACATTAAAAGTTGTTAAAAGCGTTCTAAAAGAGTGAACGGTGTTTCCATGACAACGCCACAAATTTCGGGTTCGTTTTTGCGGCTCGCCATCAAACTTCGACGAGCGATAATTTGTGCATACTTTGGCCGATTTCACTCAAACTTTAATCGTTGGTGGACACCCCGGCCCTGAACAGATTGATATAAGAAAATCTGAAATGGGTGCTATAGCGCCACCTAGGGAGATTGCATGGAAGCGCAAAATTTTACTTTGTCGTAGACATACCAAATTTGGTACACATATTCGTGACGGGGTATCGATCAAAAAACTCAATGACGCCAACACGCCATGTCCCATCGTGTTGCCATGGTAGCAGGCCAAACATCTGTCGTCGCCAATGGGATGTCAGGCAAAAACTTTGTCGTAGCCAAACCAAATTTGGTACACAGATGCATCATGGGAATAGGAACAAAAAAGTATATTATGCGGTTGCTAGGCGACCAACAGGAAGTCAGCCATATTGGCCTGAGCACACGACTCGGAGTCGAAGGCGCATTTTCCTGTCCTCGTATTTTAACGAACTCCTCCTAGGGTTTTTGACCCAGACTCACCAGAATCGTGCTGTATCATCTAGACAAGTGGGACATTAAAAGTTGTTAAAAGCGTTCTAAAAGAGTGAACGGTGTTTCCGTGACAACGCCACAAATCTCAGGTTTGTTTTTGTGGCTCGCCATCAAATTCGACGAGTGATAATTTGCACATAGTTTGGCCGATTTCACTCAAACTTTAATCGTTTGTGGACACCCCGGCCCTGAACAGATTTCTATAAGAAAATCTGAAATGGACACTATAGCGCCCCCTAGGGAGATTGCATGGAAGCGCAAAATTTTACTTTGTCGTAGACATACCAAATTTGGTACACATATTCGTGATGGGGTATCGATCAAAAAACTTAATGACGCCAACACGCCATGTCCCATCGTGTTGCCATGGCAACAGGCCAAACTTCTCCCCTTGCCAATGGGATGTCAGGCAAAAACTTTGTCGTAGCCAAACCAAATTTGGTACACAGATGCATCATGGGAAGAGGAACAAAAAAGTATATTAACCGGTTGCTAGGCGACCAACAGGAAGTCGCCCATTTTGGACCGAGCACGTGACCTGGCACCGAGGGCGCATTTTCCTGTCCACGTATTTTAACAAACTCCTCCTTGGGTTTTTGACCCAGACTCACCAGAATCGTGCTGTATCATCTAGACAAGTGGGACATTAAAAGTTGTTAAAAGCGTTCTAAAAGAGTGAACTGTGTTTCCGTGACAACGCCACAAATTTCAGGTTCGTTTTTGTGGCTCGCCATCAAATTCGACAAGTGATAATCCGCACATACTTTGGCAGATTTCACTCAAACTTCAATTGTTCATGGACACCCCAGCCCTGAACAGATTGATATGAGAAAATCTAAAATGGACACTATAGCGCCCCCTAGGGAGATGGCATGGAAGTGTAAAATTTTACTTTGTCGTAGACATACCAAATTTGATACACACATTTGTGACAGGGTCTCGATCAAAAAACTCAATGACGCCCCCACGCCATCTCCTATTGTGTTGCCATGGTAACTGGCTAAACATCTGTCCTTGCCAATGGGACGCCTGGCAAAAACTTTGGTGTAGTCAAATCAAATTTGGTACACAGATGCATTATGGGAATAGAAACAAAAAAGTATATTATACCATTGCTAGGCAACCATCCAGCCATATTGCATAGACCATGCGACCTGGTGGCGAAGGCGCCACTTCCGATCAAACTTCGACGAGTGATAATGCACTCATAGTTTGGCCGATTTAACTCAAACTTTAATCGTTGTTAGACACCCTGGCCCTAAACAGATTAATATAAAAAAAATCTAAAATGGCCGTTATAACGCCCCCTAGAGTAATTGCATGGAACAGAAAAATTTTACTTTGTCATAGACATACCAAATTTGGTACACACATTCATGACAGGGTCTCGATCAAAAAACTCAATGACGCCAACACGCCATGTCCTATCGTGTTGCCATGACAACAGGCCAAACATCTGTCCTCGCCAATGGGACACCAGGCAAAAACTTTGTCATAGCCAAACCAAATTTGGTACACAGATGCATCATGGGAGTAGGAACAAAAAAGTACATTACGCCATTGCTAGGCAACCAACCAGCCATATAGGATAAACCATGTGACCTGGTGGTGACGGCGCTACTTCCTGTCAAAGTTGGACGAGTGATAATGTGCTAATAGTTTGGCTGATTTCACTCAAACTTTACTCATTGGTGTACACCCCGGCCCTGAACAGATTGACATAAAAAAAAAATCTGAAATGGCCATAATAGCGCCCCCTATTTTTATTTATTCAATTGAATTTTTTAATGTTTGCACCCAGCATTTAAAAGAACAAAAATACACACAAAAGAAAAAGAAAATAACAGAACAGTGCAGGAAAGGCTTATGATTGACCCTCCTCTTAAAATAATTGAGATTAAAAGGCAAAACAAACAACCCCTCCCCACCTCAACCCCAGGCATTCAACACAAATGCATCCAGATAATGCACAAACTCACACATGCATCCAGCTAGAAAAAAGGGGAGGAAAATGGCGCGTTAGCGCCACCCCCCAGCGAGTGCAAGCGAGGGCCGATCATCGCCGCTTGCGGCTATATTTATTATTATTATTATTATTATTATTATTATTATTATTATTATTATTATTATACATTATTCTTCCACCTATGGGAGTCTATGGCAACCCCTAGAACCGTCTGGTAAAAAGTTGTGAAATTTTGCATGCACATTCCAGCCAGTCTCCTCATTACCCACAGCATTTATAGGTCACCAGCCCCAACCGTCTAGTGCCACCAGCAGGTCAAAGTTGCAGGAATTTTCAGGTACATTTCTGCGTTGCTAGGCAACACCCTGCTCTTAATTGATTCTAGATCTAGATCTAGATCTTCGGCCGAAGTGAGCTCATATCTCGGGAACCCTTCATAGGATTATTTTCAAACTTTTCACAGATGTTCGCATCCTTCCCAGGATTCCCCACAAAAAATTACAGGGCCCCAGCTCAAACCCTCTAGCGCCACCAACAGTGCACAGCACTAAACCTGGGACTCACCAGCATCAACACCACACAGTTCAGAGAGTTATTTAGGCCACACATGGATTTATACATCAGGTTTGTCATGAGAGCCTGAAAAGTGTTCACACGAGCCTGACAGAACAGGAGACTGGCACTACTGGCCCTGGGCTTTTTCAGCAGCATTCTGAGGACATCATTAGAAGATACTTTGAGCTTTTGCAGTGTGGCCTTCTTATATTTGCCCCACAGTGGGGCTGTATACAAGGGTGTACAGGAGGTTCACACACAGAGACAGTGCTGTTGGGAACATTTTCACAAAGGTACTTCAAGTACAAAAGATTGATACGAGAAGCTAAAGCTTTAGGACGGGACGCAGGGAACATGGACGGAAACGAGGGAGCGTTTCCCTTTGCTCACACATGGGACTCTCTTCTCCAAAGACCACTGCACGATGGCAGGCATGGTCAGTCTGATAGATCTGCCAGATCTGTCAAACTAACCACGCCTGGAGAGACGTGCCACAGCAGTCAGCTGACACCTCTGAAGAACACACCTCTGAAGAACACACCTCTGAAGAACACACCTCTGAAGAAGACACAAGTCCTACCGCCCAAGTGGCAAGTGGAAATAAGCAATAGCAATAGTCATATACTGTATCTCACACTGAGATGAAAACACAGGGTCACTGTTTGCACTGATGAAGGGTGAGCAGCAGGTGGTGGTGTCCTGAGAACATGTCCAGACCTCTTACCTCTGCTCTTCAGGAGGATCTTCTCTAAATACAGGAGGAAGGCGTCTGGAGTGATCACTTTTCAGAGACAGAGAGCTGGGAGCAGGTTCAGGTCTGGGTTTAGACCCGGGTCCAGGTCCAGGTGGGTCCATATTGTCGATGCTGGAATCAGAAGAAGAGTTTGAACAGAACATACAGAGATGTCTCTGATGGTCAGGAGGCCTCTACCAAAACTACTCACTAGTGCTGTGGGACGTGTGAGTAGAACTGAGCTTTAGCCACCAGGACAAAACCAGACTGTGCTGTTTGCTCTCCTGCTTTTAGATCAGACAATGAAACTGAGACTCACAATACAGAGAACATCCACTGGCACAGTGTGCTGGAGTTTGGATTATCAACTGGAAATGTGTTACTAACTAATCTTTGGAGTATGTGACATATTTCATATTCAAAGGTTTCATAAGAAATGTTCTGTGACAGAATGGCCTGAAGTCTGCTCCAACCACATGCTCACAGTGACTGAGGATTAGCTGTGGACATTTTGGAACAATCATATGTTGATCTGATGAAGTGTCTTTTACAAACCTATAACGTAAATGTAGCATTTGCCCCTTAAGATGCTAATTAGACCTAATTAGACTGTGTAAGGCTTAAGCAATGAAGTGGCAAATAATATGCAATAATATAGTAATAAAGTTGTAATAGTAATTACTAGATTGTAAGAGTATAATGAACTAGTATCAGAAGTTCATCAAGTTCGCTCTAGGAGGCTGTGGATCAATAATAAATAAGAAAGGAAACAGTTTAGTGTCTAGGTACTTTGGATTTTTCTTTAAAGTGCAAAGTGGAAAATTATTTACATATATACAGTGATAAAGGTAAATAACAGTTCATTTTCAGCGCTGATCCAATAGCGGTCCAGACAATCAAACAGTCAATGAATAACCAGGGATGAAAGTGGCCAATCATGAAAAAAGCAAAAAGTCACGGTGCACCTGCCCCCCTGGAAAATTTTAAATTTCTGAAATTTTTATTTCTATATGCTATATGTTAGCAATAAAGTAAAACTGTACATAAAAGTAAAAAAAAAACACATTTTATTAACAGGTACTTGTAGTTTATATTGGATTTGTTTTTGCTTTGCACTTTGTCTAATCAGAGGCATTGAGGAGGAGCTTATGTGCGCTAAAAGGCGCAGGTGAAAAAGCGAGGAGCGACGCGTTAAAGGCAAATTAACGTTTTTTTACAATCTGAGCCTTCTTTCGGCAATAAAACAAGTAGTTTTACTCACCCATAGCATTTTTCTGTCAATTGGAGCAGTATCGCAGAACTTATGTTGAGCCGTTCTGTTCTACTAATGATCCCGTATCCGTTAACATGGTGCTGTATCATATGCTCGGGGCATTACTTTGCGGTGTCCAAATAACACAAACTTTAGCACTTTTCAAATCATAGAAGCTCGATGTCTTAATGTAAGATTTCATTTGAAGCAAAAGTGGCCTGTAATCCGAGATTTAGCCATAGTTTCGAGTAGATGAGGACGCCAGTGCGCATGTGTGGACTGTGCTATCAGCTCCCGGGACCCAAACATGAAACGCAAAGCTGAAAACTATGGATAAATCTCGGATTACAGGCCACTTTTGCTTCAAACGAAATCTTACATTAAGACATCGAGCTTCTATGATTTGAAAAGTGCTAAAGTTTGTGTTATTTGGAGACCGCAAAGTAATGCCCCGAATACAAATGCTAACGGATACGCTACAACATAACCTTGTCAAACAGCTCCAAATGACACGAACGTGATATGGGTGAGTCAAACGACTTGTTTTATTACCGAAAGAAGGCTCAGATTGTAAAATAACGTTACTTTTCCTTTAAGTGAGGCACGGGCAGGTAGGATGAGGTACAGGATGTTTTATAAAGTTTAACCTGTGTACACACAATGGTACAGGCTGTTGCGAAAGAGCTGCGCTCGCTCAGTCCGCGGCTCCAGACACGGGCTTGCGCGGCCCACAGTTTAATACGAAGTTTAATACGAGATACACGTACTTTTGTTCTGAATACAGGACGATTCTGTTTTTCAAGGGACGGTTGGAGACCTTAAACACAACTATACATATATATACACCCAAAATCTTTCTCAACCAATTTGCACAGATATAAAAAAAAATAATAATAATTACCCCGCGGCTGAAAAAAAAAAGCGGAGATCGGCTAAAAGACGGAACTCTATCATCCCTGAATAACCAGCAGCAATTGCAATTAAAACAGTTCAGTGTTCATATAACAACTGTCCCAAAGTTCAGTGCAAATATAGTTAGTCCATGAGATATTCAAAAGTCCATTTGTAAAGTTCATTGGCTAAAGTGCAATATTGGAGCAGGCAGAAATAAAGTTGTGCAGAGAACAATGGGGGGCAGAGGCTAGAGTTTTTATCTCCTATCGCACAGGTGGAGAATTTGATTGAGAGGATCGCTGCTCGACTGATAGATCCTGGGTAAGCTCGCCATCGATTGGTTGAACCATGAATCGGGAAAAGGAAAAAAAAGACCCGGCCAGTTCGTTGTGACTATTTTTAGCACACCACTCGTGTCAAAGGGCTCGGATTGGTCCCATAATCATCTGCTGCAGCCCTTCTGAACGCTACCCCATTGTCTGCCCGACTGCCGGCCGCGCCATGATTAAAACTATTAGTACCGCAAAAGGGCCAGAAATAACACAAGAACTCAAGCAGCTCAGACAGCGGTGCAGAGTACAATATAGTAATATAATAAAATAACATATACAGTGGTACCTCACCTTGCGAAATTAATTCGTTCCAGAAGTGGTTTCGTAACGTGAATTTTTCGTAAGTTGAGTAGCTATTTCAATGGAAAAAGCCTGATTCGTTCCAAGGCCCCGATCCAAGTTTTTTTTTTATAGTGTAACTTTTTTTTATAGTGTAACACTGTGTCCTGCGTAGAGACTGTAGACCCAGGACTAAACGTGGACTATACCAGGTCTAGACCAAGGTCTAAACCTGGACTAAACCAGGACTAGACCAGGTGGATTAAAGCGCCGCGCACGGGTCTATTTCCTGGTTTCGTTTCGAGTCACGGCTGAGGCGAGCAGCGAGGGGGACCGCACGCAGTCTGAGCGCATGAACGAGACCCGTGCTCAAACCGTGCCTCCTCTAGACCTGGTCTAGACCTGGTCTAGACCTGGTTTAGACCACCGTGGCTCTTGCATGCGTTCGTTCATGCGCTCAGACTGCGTGCAGTCCCCCTCGCTGCTCGCCTCAGCCGTGACTCGAAACGAAACCAGGAAATAGACCCGTGCGCGGCGCTTTAATCCACCTGGTCTAGTCCTGGTCTAGTCCTGGTTTAGTCCTGGTTTAGTCCTGGTTTAGTCCTGGTCTAGTCCTGGTCTAGTCCTGGTCTAGTCCTGGTCTAGTCCTGGTTTAGTCCAGGTTTAGACCTGGTTTAGTCCAGGTTTAGTCCAGGTTTAGTCCAGTTTTAGTCCAGGTTTAGTCCAGGTCTAGACCTGCTGGCAGCCCCGCACCGGGTCATGTGTGCTATCACACACGTGTCTTCTCCCCCCTCCCCCTTCCCCCCACACTTCACTATTAATAATTTTGTTGAAAATCTATCAAAGTTTGAGTGTTTAAACGAGAGACAAATGTGAGAAATGTTTAAATCCAGAGAAAAGCGTATAATGTGTGTGGCTGAGCGCGATTATTTGAATTTTTGAGATTTCGCGTTTCGTATCTAGAGACCAAAATTTAACGTGAAGGCGTTTCGTAACTTGAAATTTTCGTTTGTTGGGTCTTTCGTAAGGTGAGGTACCACTGTACAATATAATAAAATAATAACTTAATATATAATATATAATATTTAATTTACTTTTGTTGCTATTTGCAGGGGTTACATAAACGTATTTAGGTTTTATATTTGCAGATAAAAAGACAATTGGCTTTAGTGTATTCTCAGTGCTGGTCCACAGGGGGCAGTGTAGAGCCAGTGGAGCTCATGTGTTCTGCAGTAGTTTAAACTTGTGTCTGTGTAAGTGTGACCCTCTGGAGCACATGACCAGGACAAAGCAGGACAGAAGATACAGACTGAAGAATGTGTTTGACTGAGGAGACAGTCACACAGTAACAGCCCAACTCAGTTTGTCTCTGTTTATCAGTGTGAAAAGAGCTGTTCAAATGTCTCACCTCTGCTCTTCAGGAGGAACTTCTCCAAAGTCTGGAGGACGGTGTTTGGAGTGGTCACTTTTCAGAGACAGAGAGCTGGGAGCAGGTCTTGGTCTGGGTTTAGACCCGGGGCCAGGGCCAGGTGGGTCCATGTTGTCGGTGCTGGAATCAGAAGAAGAGTTTGAACAGAACATACAGAGATGTCTCCTGTTTAGAAGTTCTGTTCTCCACATGTGGAGTTACTGTGAAATGTGTCTGCCCTGCACCCAGAGCTCTGGTCGGTCTGTGTCTCCCTCTGCTGGACACATCACACTTCACTGGGTGTTGGGCTGCTTTGTTTCAAATGTTCCACTTCATCAATAGAGTTTGGATTCGATCAGGATTAAAGCAGGACCACATCGATCCAAACAGAACTAAACCAGGACTAAACTATTTCAAAGCAAAAACTTCACCTTCAATGAACCAAAACCAACATGTTTAAAAGAGCTCCACCACAGGCCCTGTACTTGGACTTTTATTTGTGTACATTTTCTGCCTTGTAACTGTACTTTAACTTGAGTCTTTCTGCAGGACACATCAAAACGGAACTAAACTAGGACTAAACTACTTCTAAGGAAATACTTCACAAAAAAACTAAAAATACCGAGAAAAACAGGTCACATCAGGCAGAGGCAGTTCTTGGGGGGGCCAGTGGGGCAATGGCCCAGGGCGCAACTTCGTGAGGGGCGCCATGCCGAGCGCTTGAAAAAAAAAAATTATCTATCATATCACTGTGTAGGAAATTGGCAAATTGGCGCCCCCTCTGGCTGCAAGCGCCCGCGCAATACATTCCCTTCCACGCGGACCAATGCGCAGCGCAGAGACCTGCTGGAGCCTACAGCGGCGTGAGAGGAAAAGGAAGAGAGAAAGAGGATTCACCCCCTCCCTCTCTGCGGCCAGCTGTGAGTCCAGCTCACGGAAACTACATTAAGTTTAGGCTTAAGCCTTTATTGGTCTCACACACAATGACACACAGTGACACACGGGAGAAATTTGACTTCTGCATTTGACCCATCCTTTTCAGGAGCAGTGAGCAGCCATCTTTTTCGGCACCCGGGGGGCAGTACGTGAAGGGTCTTGCCCAAGGACCCACACTGGTTAGCTCATTGCCCGGGGGGGATTTGAACCCACAACCCCAGGGGGAAAGTCCATGACTTACCAGTTGAGCTAACCAGCCGGCAATAGAAGACAGAAGACAATAGTAAACGAAGTTAGTATAACGCAACATTTAATCACTTTTAAATCGATCGTTCACCCTCCGTGGTATTTACTATGAATACAACGTACAAAGACACACTTTACATGGGACTTTGTAGAGATACGAGATCAGCATTTTCAATAGAGGCGACGTGAATGACCCGGACAACACTTCATCTGGGAGCTCTTTCGGATTTGCTGGACAGTATCTCATCTTTGCTTTTGGTAAGTCATGTCATGAAATGTGTTTGTCATATCACTATTCTATTTTAGCGCTATTATATACTCAACAAAAATATAAACGCAACACTTTTGTTTTTGCTCCCATTTTTCCTGAGATGGACCCAAAGATCCAAAATTCACTCCAGATACACAACACTACCATTTCTCTCAAACATTGTTCACAAATCTGTCCAAATGTGTGACAGCGAGCACCTCTGCCCCGCCGAGACAATCCACCCCACCTCACAGGTGCGCCACATCAAGATGCCGATCCGACATCATGACCAGTGCACAGGTGCGCCCCAGACTGCCCACAATAAAAGGCCACCCCGAAATGTGCATTTTTTTTTGCTTTATTGTGGGTCTGGGGACTCAGAACCAGTCAGTATCTGGTGTGACCACCATTTGCCTCATGCAGTGCAACACATCTTCTTCACATAGAGTTTATCAGATTGTCAATTGTGGCCTGTGGAATGTTGGTCCACTCCTCTTCAATGGCTGTGTGAAGTTGCTGGATATTAGTGGGAGCTGGTACACGCTGTCGTATACGCCGGTCAAGCACATCCCAAACATGCTCAATGGGTGACATGTCCGGTGAGTATGCTGGCCATGCAAGAACTGGGACATTTTCAGCTTCCAAGAATTGTGTACAGATCCTTGCAACATGGGGCCGTGCATTATCTTGCTGAAACATGAGGTGATGTTCATGGATGTATGGCACAACAATGGGCCTCAGGATCTCATCACGGTATCTCTGTGCATTCAAAATGCCATCAATAAAATGCACCTGTGTTCTTCGTCCATAACAGCCTTTGAAGAGGAGTGGACCAACATTCCACAGGCCACAACTGACAATCTGATAAACTCTATGCGAAGAAGATGTGTTGCACTGCATGAGGCAAATGGTGGTCACACCAGATACTGACTGGTTCTGAGTCCCCAGACCCCCAATAAAGCAAAAAAAAAAAATGCACATTTCAGGGTGGCCTTTTATTGTGGGCAGTCTGGGGTGCACCTGTGCACTGGTCATGATGTCGGATCGGCATCTTGATGTGGCGCACCTGTGAGGTGGGGTGGATTGTCTCGGTGGGGCAGAGGTGCTCGCTGTCACA
Organism: Paratrypauchen microcephalus; assembly: GCA_036785185.1. Classification (NCBI taxonomy): domain Eukaryota; kingdom Metazoa; phylum Chordata; class Actinopteri; order Gobiiformes; family Gobiidae; genus Paratrypauchen; species Paratrypauchen microcephalus. The sequence goes on along the minus strand of JAVJIX010000044.1, from coordinate 5,712,827 downwards.
CATTTGGACAGATTTGTGAACAATGTTTGAGAGAAATGGTAGTGTTGTGTATCTGGAGTGAATTTTGGATCTTTGGGTCCATCTCAGGAAAAATGGGAGCAAAAACAAAAGTGTTGTGTTTATATTTTTGTTGAGTGTATTATATTATATTATATTATATTATATTGTGTTAATTATATTAATTATATATGTTATATTATGTTATATTTATTATATTATATTATATTATATTATATTATTTTATTTTATTTTATTTTATTTTATATTATATTTCTCACTGCTCCTGAAAAAGGATGGGTCAAATGCAGAAGTCAAATTTCTCCCGTGTGTCACTGTGTGTCATTGTGTGTGAGACCAATAAAGGCTTAAGCCTAAGTTTAATTATTATACTGAGGAGAAATCTGTGTGAGTAAAGTGAGGAATAGTTGTGTGTGATAACTTGTTGTTTGTGTTTGTGCCTGTGCAATCTGTAGAATAAGACAGAAGAAGAATAAATGTTTAAGGGGAGAGTAGCCCACTTTGTGTGTGCGTGTGTAGATTAAGCTTAAGCCTTTATTGGTCTCACACACAATGACACACAGTGACACACAGTGACACACGGGAGAAATTTGACTTCTGCATTTTGACCCATCCTTTTCAGGAGCAGTGACCAGCCATCTATTTCGGTGCCCGGGGGGCAGTACGTGAAGGGTCTTGCCCAAGGACCCACACTGGTTAGCTCATTGCCGGGGATTTGAACCCACAACCCCCGGGGGGAAAGTCAGTGACTTACCAGTTGAGCTAACCAGCCGGTAAAGTAGGGGTAGGTAGGGGATTTTGAAAAAATCGTTTGAATAATTGTGATTTCAATATTGACAGATAATCGTGCGCCACGAGGGGGCGTCTGGTGGCGTTTGAGGGCTGTGGTGTTAATGTTCTGTCTCTTGGTGTTGCTCAGATCAGTTGTTGGTTTGGTTTTGTGGTATGCAGGAGATCACTTGACCGAGGGTCTACGTTCAAATAAAAAAAAATTTAAAAAAAAATCTCATCACTTTTTACTCTCAGTCAGTCTCTTACAAAGGTGTAGTCGAAATACACGAGTTCTCGAGGAGCGCACCTGACCCATTACGCACGCGTGTGTGTGTGTGTGTGTGTGTGTGTGTGTGTGTGTGTGTGTGTGTATGTCGCGATGCGGATTCCATCAGGATTAAACCAGGACCACATCGATCCAAACAGAACTAAACCAGGACTAAACTATTTCAAAGCAAAAACTTCACCTTCAATGAACCAAAACCAACATGTTTAAAAGAGCTCCACCACAGGCCCTGTACTTGGACTTTTATTTGTGTACATTTTCTGCCTTGTAACTGTACTTGAATCTTTCTGCAGGACACATCAAAACGGAACTAAACTAGGACTAAACTACTTCTAAGGAAATACTTGACAAAAAAGTAATAAAAATACCAAGAAAAACAGGTCACATCAGGCCCCGATCGGAGGACTACGTTAGACTAAACCAGAACTGACCTGCACAGCTCTGAACCAAATCAAAATCAAAAGTCTAAATCATTCTTTCATTATTTGACAGTTAATCATGAGAAATACTTAGTCTAACAGCGACACTGTTTCATTATTTGACTGTTAATCATGAGAAATACTCACTGCGTCACAGTTTCAAACAGCCTCAGCAGCGTCTCTAAACACTTTCACTTTCACTCTTGTGACGTACGTGCCCCCCCCCTCGACTGGTAGGATGTGTCGTTAGAACACCGGGCCTGCCCCCCCAGAATTTCTCCAGTGTGAGAGAAATAAAGTCACTTCTTCTTCTTCTTCTTCTAAAATAGAACAGGGATTAAACTAAAAAGTTTAGTTTAGTTTATTAGTTTATTTGACAGGGACAATGCACATAAAAACATTGACCTACATAAAAGAGGTCATATGTTTGTGCCAGGTTATAGCAAATATGCTTATTTCCACCTGCAGTCCCTGGACAGGTTGATATAAAATGGCATAAATACCAATAAAATACCATAAAAAACAACTTACAAAAACTCAGTCATAGATACTCAGATACATACATCACAACCACACGTACTATATACATATATACATTTCATATTTGTGCATTCACGCAGTTCATTAATGTGTGCATGTTTGATTGGATAAAAGCCATCATTTGGTCAGGACATGCAAACATTGCATAACTTGTGAAACTATTTCAGATGGCAGTGTGTTCCAGAGGCTTATGGCTTTGTATGAGAAGGAGGACTGACCAAACGAGGTTCTAAACTTTGGAACAGTGCACTGTCCTTGGACTGTGGAGCGTGTGGCTCAGGAGCTTCTCTCTGACCTGAGCACCACAAACTTTTTCAGAGGGGGAGCAGCGGTGTTATGAATGATTTTGAACAAGGTTATAATTTGATTAAAATTAAGCAAGTTTTTAAAAAGTTAAACTAAAATACAGCGAGGATTAAACAAAAAAGTTATAATAGAACGGGGATTAAATGAAAAGGTTAAACTAAAATACAGCAGGGATTAAATTAAAATGTTAGAGTATAGAGCAGGGGTCTCAAACTCAATTTACCTCGGGGCCGCATGGGGTAGAATCTGAATGAGGCTGGGCCGCATCAGGATTTCCACAAGAAAAGTGCAAATAAATCATTCCAATGTTCTCAAATATATTTATTTTTAATGCAAATGAAATAAATGAAAAAATGATCAAATAATAAATCAATCAGTAATAAATAATTTAATAATAATAATGGTCATACAGTAGATACAGACGACTAAAGAAACCGCATATTGACTGGCTGGCTGGTTATTTTTTTATTCAGTTTTAAATGTATGTATTAACAGTTTTTTAAACGTTAATTGCCTGAAATGGAACATTGAACATAAACTGTTTTAAACATGGATTCTCTGGTTCAGTCCTGGTTTAGTCCTGGTTCAGTCCTGGTTTAGTCCTGGTTTTAGTCCTGGTTTAGTCCTGGTTCAGTCCTGGTTCAGTCCTGGTTCAGTCCTGGTTTAGTCCTGGTTTTAGTCCTGGTTCAGTCCTGGTTTAGTCCTGGTTTTAGACCTGGTTCAGTCCTGGTTCAGTCCTGGTTTAGTCCTGGTTTTAGACCTGGTTCAGTCCTGGTTTAGTCCTGGTTCAGTCCTGGTTTAGTCTTGGCTTAGTCCTGGTTTAGACCTGGTTTAGTCCTGGCTTAGTCTTGGTTTAGACCTGGTTTAGTTTTGGTTAAGTCCTGGTTTAGTCCTGGTTTAGACCCGGTTTAGATCTGGTTTAGTCTTGGCTTAGTCCTGGTTTAGACCTGGTTTAGTCCTGGTTTAGACCCGGTTTAGATCTGGTTTAGTCTTGGCTTAGTCCTGGTTTAGATCTGGTTTAGACCTGGTTTAGACCTGGTTTAGTCTTGGTTTAGTCCTGGTTTAGTTCTGGTTTAGTCCTGGTTTAGTCCCAGTTGAATCCTGGTTTAGACCTGGCTTAGACCTGGTTTAGTCTTGGTTTAGTCCTGGTTTAGTTCTGGTTTAGTCCTGGTTTAGTCCCAGTTGAATCTTGGTTTAGACCTGGCTTAGACCTGGTTTAGTCTTGGTTTAGTCCCGGTTTAGACCTGGTTTACTCTTGGTTTAGTCCTGGTTTAGTCCTGGCTAGGTCCTGGTTTAGTTCTGGTTTAGTCCTGGTTTAGTCCTGGTTTAGTCCTGGTTTAGTCCTGGTTTAGTTCTGGTTTAGTCCTGGTTTAGTCCTGGTTTAGTTCTGGTTTAGCCCTGGTTTAGTTCTGGTTTAGTCCTGGCTAGGTCCTGGTTTAGTCCTGGTCTAGTCCTGGTTTAGTCCTGGTTTAGTCCAGGTTTAGTCCTGGTTTAGTCCTGGTTTAGTTCTGGTTTAGTCCTGGTTTAGTCCTGGTTTAGTTCTGGTTTAGTGCCGAAATAGATGCAGAAATAATCTGATATGACTCACCCATAAAAACGCGGTCACTCGTATCCATGTATGCACGTGTCACGGTCTTTAATAATCCGGAGCTCCGGAGAAAAGGACATATCCCGAACTTATCCCGTGTCCCGAGGTGAGAGTTCCTTCTTACGTAGCAAGTTAAGGATTCTTCTTCTCTTGGAAATGCTGCGTAAACATTCACGCGGCTCGCTCACAGCTGATCGGCCTCACAGCTGATCGCTCAACTCAGTACTGGTGTGCGAGTGACTTTTTTTCGCTGAAAACGCGCGGTGCCTGCATTAACTTACCGATTTTCTGGGCACAGAAGCGCTGTGAACAGTGGCTACAGTTTTGAATTGCTTTAAAAAAATTCAGCGTGAGAAATACCATGTGTGGCGTGTGAACACGTCGAATTGCGTGTGTCACACTCTCAAAGCGTGAGACTTGAGAGCCCTGACGATATCCTTTACATAACCCCATAAAAAGAAGTCCAAAGGAGTGATATCAGGTGAACGCGGTGGCCATGGAATTGGCCCATCCCTACAAATCCATCAAAGTGACAAACATGCAGTCCCCAATGTGGTGGTGCACCATCTTGCTGGAAAACGATGGTTGTAAGTCAATCAGTTGTGGTGCCACATATTCGGTCAGAAGGTCGAGGTAAACATCTGCAGATATTGTTGCCTCGTGGAAGAAAAATGAACCAATTATTCGATCGCACATGATTCCACACTAATGGTGCCCATATAGAGGTCTATTAAATGAAGTGAAAAAAACTTGAATAAACACTAATTCAAATAAAAATAAATCTAGTTAATACATCTCAACAACTGCCTTTGCAATAAATTGTTTAAATTGTAAAGAGACTTTATGGACACCCTGTATTATATTTGATGAGTGAGCGACTGTTCCCAAATCATTTCCCTTGTGGATCAATAAAGTCTAACGGTTCCATGTCCGGTCACCAGGGGGCGCCGCAGGTTTGGAAGAAGAGCGGCGTGTTTTTGTTTTTGTCCTGCAGAAAAACGCTTCCTGCAGATTTGTGCTTTACCAAAGTAAGTTTAAAACGCGTGTACGTCATGTTTACAGCGGATCTCCACGCAGAAAAGGGTTGGAACTGATTTAAAGACGGAAAATCAAATCATAAACTCAAAATGAAGAAAGAAGAGCGGATTTACTGTAGCGCAGCTCACGTAAAGCTGCGTGACTCCAGATCTAAACTGGGACTAAACCAGGTCTAAACCAGGTCTAAACCAGGTCTAAACTGGGACTAAACCAGGTCTAAACCGGGACTAAACTGGGACTAAACCAGGTCTAAACTGGGACTAAACCAGGTCTAAACTGGGACTAAACCAGGTCTAAACCGGGACTAAACTGGGACTAAACCAGGTCTAAACCGGGACTAAACTGGGACTAAACCAGGTCTAAACTGGGACTAAACCAGGTCTAAACTGGGACTAAACCAGGTCTAAACCAGGTCTAAACTGGGACTAAACCAGGTCTAAACCGGGACTAAACTGGGACTAAACCAGTTCTAAACTGGGACTAAACGAGGTCTAAACCAGGTCTAAACTGGGACTAAACCAGGTCTAAACTGGGACTAAACCAGGTCTAAACCGGGACTAAACCAGGTGTAAACCGGGACTAAACCAGGTCTAAACTGGGACTAAACCAGGTCTAAACTGGAACTAAACCAGGTCTAAACTGGGACTAAACCAGGTCTAAACTGGAACTAAACCAGGTCTAAACTGGGAATAAACCAGCTCTAAACTGGGACTAAATCAGAACTAAACCAGAACTGAATGAGGACTAAACCAGGAGCAAACCAGGTCTAAACTGGGACTAAACCAGGACTAAACTAGGTCTAAACTGGGACTAAACCAGGTCTAAACCAGGACTAAACCAGGTCTAAACTGGGACTAAACCAGGTCTAAACCAGGACTAAAACAGGTCTAAACTGGGACTAAACCAGGTCTAAACTGAGACTAAACCGGCACTAAATCAGAACTAAACCAGGACTAAACCAGAACTGAACAAGGACTAAACCAGGTCTAAACTGGGACTAAACCAGGTTTAAAATGTTTAAAAGAAATCACTAAATAATATTGTTTAGACGTGTTTATGTGCTGTAAAAAATATGTATTTAAAAGAACGTAACATTTCCAAACATGCGTCTGTGAGCGTGCTTGCATCTCCACAAACCTTATCTTACATGTCTTGCTCCTGCTTGTTTCCATGGAAATGTTGTTCCTTTGGCTATAATATTCCACTGTATGGCATAAAACATGTAGGCAGTGTTCGGAAATGTGGTTTTAACTTTCTGTTTCCATGGAATCCTGCAAGTTGCAAACTATTTTCAGTTTTTTAAATAGATTTTTTCAGTTAATTTGTTTTCTTAAAGGGTCTCTATTGTGATATTTTCTGATCTGCGTTCTAATGTCGTTTCCTCACCACAAACAGACCTCGAGTTATGTTTTTTTTGTTTCATTCACACGTTTTAACACATAAACCCCGCAGATTTAGGCTCTCTCAAACACAAAAAGCGCTGTTCCACCTCATGATGTCATGCGGTGATACAGGAAGTGCTCCACAGTACTTCACCAGAATCATTTGGATCATTGCAGTCCTTGAAATTCCAAACTCTACTGAACTAAAGGTAAAAGGAGCTGTTGAAACTTGAAAACTACCGCTTCATGACATCACGAGGTGGAACAGAGCGTTTTGAGGTTTGGAGATGTAAACAGACAAATAATAAAGTGTTCATCAAACAGGTGAATGAAACAAAACACAACTCCAGATGTGTTTTTGAGGAGGTATTATAACATGACTTGAAGCTCACAAGTCAGTTTTGTGTAATAGAGCGTTTTCACGTGACGTCATAATCCGGACGTCCGCCATGTTGGAGGTTCCGAAGCACCGCCAACAGTGCATTTACGCCGCAAAGTTTAAAAAAAGCAAAATGGTCAACTATTGTGCGGTCCGAGGCTGTCACAATAGATCGGACAGAGAAAAACATCTACAGTTCTATCGTTTACCTAAAGTAGTGACCAACCAGGACTAACCCAGATCTAACCCAGATCTAAACCAGGACTAAACCAGGACTAAACCAGATCTAAACCAGGACTAATCCAGGACTAAACCAGGTCTAAACCAGGTCTAATCCAGGACTAAACCAGGTCTAAACCAGGTCTAAACCAGGACTAACCCAGATCTAACCCAGGACTAAACCAGGTCTAAACCAGGTCTAAACCAGGATTAATCCAGGACTAAACCAGGACTAATCCAGGACTAAACCAGGTCTAAACCAGGACTAAACCAGGACTAAACCAGGACTAACCCAGATCTAAACCAGGACTAAACCAGGACTAAACCAGATCTAAACCAGGACTAATCCAGGACTAATCCAGATCTAACCCAGATCTAACCCAGATCTAACCCAGATCTAAACCAGGACTAAACCAGGACTAAACCAGATCTAAACCAGGACTAATCCAGGTCTAAACCAGGTCTAAACCAGGATTAATCCAGGACTAATCCAGGACTAATCCAGGACTAATCCAGGACTAAACCAGGACTAAACCAGGACTAAACCAGGACTAAACCAGATCTAAACCAGGACTAATCCAGGACTAATCCAGATCTAACCCAGATCTAAACCAGGACTAAACCAGGACTAAACCAGGACTAAACCAGGACTAAACCAGGACTAAACCAGATCTAACCCAGGACTAAACCAGGTCTAAACCAAGATTAATCCAGGACTAAACCAGGACTAATCCAGGACTAAACCAGGTCTAAACCAGGACTAAACCAGGACTAACCCAGATCTAAACCAGGACTAAACCAGATCTACACCAGGACTAATCCAGGACTAAACCAGATCTAAACCAGATCTAAACCAGGACTAAACCAGATCTAAACCAGGACTAACCCAGATCTAATCCAGGACTAATCCAGGACTAAACCAGGACTAAACCAGATCGAAACCAGATCGAAACCAGGACTAAACCAGGACTAAACCAGGACTAAACCAGATCGAAACCAGATCGAAACCAGGACTAAACCAGGACTTGGATGGGAGAAATCACAGCATTCACATATGCTCAGCTCATTTCGTAGCCGGTAGATATTTCATACTGCGCATTGTGAAGTTTTGGATTCCGATGTGGAAAGTTTCTTGTGAAATTTAGATGTTTTTCTGCATGGTTGCTTTATAAACACATGTAATTTTGAGCGCGTAAACCCTCCAAGATGGCCCCACATCCGGGTAATCGTCCTGTTTTTCCGGGTTCGTGAAAACGCTCTATATAGGACCTTTAACTGGTGGTAAAGCAGTGAAAAAATGAGAACTTTTGTTTTTGTTTATCTGTTTTGTCTTGAATCATGCTCTTTCGTCCACTACTAAACTCTCTCCTTCCTCTCAGCAGAATGTCCTCCGTCTCTCTGGACCCCTCTCGGTTCCTCTGTCCGCTCTGTCTGCAGCTTCTGTCCGACCCGGTCACCGTCCCCTGTGGGCACAGCTTCTGCAGAACCTGCCTCTGGCCGCTCTGGAGCTCTGGAGCCGCGACGGGCCTGAGCAGCAGCTGTCCCCAGTGCAGAGCCACCTTCAACCCCACACCCACGCTGGGCACCAACCCCCTCCTGCTGGAGCTGGTGCAAGGTAGGGCTGGGCGGTATACCGGTGTGTTTTTTTAATGATATGAATTTTTCATTTACCGCAATACCGGTGAGTGTGTGCGTACAAAACGTTGGGGACCCCGAGCGGAATGGAGTGGTCTGTTTTGCAGTGGCATGAGAGCGGTGGAAGCGTAAACCGTCTCCCAATTCGAGGGCTGCAGTCTCAGTGGCTCCGTACCGGCTGGTTAGCTCAACTGGTAAGTCATGGACTTTCCCCCTGGGGGTTGTGGGTTCAAATCCCCCCCGGGCAATGAGCTAACCAATGTGGGTCCTTGGGCAAGACCCTTCACGGTACTGCCCCCCGGGCGCCGAAAAAGATGGCTGCTCACTGCTCCTGAAAAGGATGGGTCAAATGCAGAAGTCAAATTTCTCCCGTGTGTCACTGTGTGTCATTGTGTGAGAGACCAATAAAGGCTTAAGCCTAAGCTTAATTAAAATTAAAAGCTGCACTCCTCGAACTCTCCTCCGCGGACCGCAAGGCCGTTGCCAAAATGGTACAGGTCCAGCCCACGGAGCCGAGACACGCGGCTAACGCTAATGCTAGCATAACACACCACGCAGATTACGCACACGGATCAATAACCCTCGAACTGGGACATGGCTGGGGCGCCAGTTGCAAAAAACTGTCGCTGTGTCCTTAGGCAAGACACTTTACCCACATTTGCCTAGTATGAAAGTGGAGTGTGCGTGAGTGTTGGAGGTGGTCGGAGGGGCCGATGGCGCAGATTGGCAGCCTCGCTTCCGTCAGTCTGCCCCAGGGCAGACTGCAGCTGTGGCTACAGAAAGTAGCTTACCACCACCAAGTGTGGAGTGAATGAATGGTGAACTATGGAGCGCTTTGGGATGATAAGGCATGTCATGAAAGGCGCTATATAAATGCAATGAAAAAAAAAAAAAAAAAAAAAAATGGCTAGTGTGTGTTGAGCGGTGTTGTGCACGTTACTTTGAAAAAGTAATTAGTTATAGTTACTAACCCAAAAAAGTAACTAGTTACTTTTATAGTGTAGTAACTAGTTACCTAGGAAAGTAACTAATGCGTTACTTTTTTTTTTTAGTTAAAAAATGTCAAATAATTTGGATTTCTCTGACAGTGCATTATACAGCTTTTGCTGCTTGGCTGGCGTGGCTCCGTCACCGTGGACTTCATTGTTAACGGCACCGAGCATTGAGATTATCATCATGGGGCCTGCTTCTTCTGCCCCTTCCTCTCCTCCTCCTCTCCTCTTCCTCCTCCTTTCCTCTTCCTCCTCTCCTCCTACTCCTCTCTCCTTCATTGTTAACGGCACCGGGCATGTGATTATCATCATGGGGCCTGCTGGGGGCCACTAGTTTAACAGAAGCGTGCGCCGTCCAGAGATGCTTCATTAAATTCGAGTTGTTTACATTGGACGTGGACAAAGTCTTTGGTCTTTGACACAATGTGCACGTAACATGTACGTTTTTACCTTTTATCTCGACGAGGTTAAAATACTGCCTATACTTCTGTCTTCGACTCGGGACTCTCCATCTGACACGGGGTGTGTGTATTGTGTGTGTGCGCTACTACTGTGTGCTGGGATTGTGTGTAGAACCCGCCCACTGGGTGTCTCTGGTTGGCTCAACATGAAATCTGACTCTGCTTTAGCCAATCATCATTATTTATCCCGCCCTCACCAAAGGGAGAAAAAAAATTCCCCTGTGCCTATGCAAGTCACGCACATGATGCCAGTTTCAAAATGAGCAGGTTCAGTAACGCGGTAACGGCGTGTTGGTGCCGGTAACAGCATTATAACGATAAAGTAACTCGTTAGATTACCCGTTACTGAAAAAAGTAACGCCGTTTATTTTAACGCCGTTATTCCCATCACTGGTGTTGAGCGGTGAACAACATCTCCACCTAAAAGCCACGGGCCGCTCCTTTGAGGACAGTGAGGTCCAGATCTTGGCCAGAGAAAAGAACTGGTTTGAGAGGAGGAGTTAAAGAGGCTATTTTTGTCAAGAAAAAGAATCCTTCCTTGAACAGAAATGGAGGTCTCAGACATCATTTGTCTCCATCTATAACTCTATCCTCAAACCTAAATCAAAACAAACAAAGAAAACAATAGTGCAGCAGGTCAGGTCCATTATGGTCCTGAATGGTTCTGCTGACAAGACCCACACTCCACTCCCACTGCAGATCTAACAGGCCCACCTAACTAACACAAACTGTAAACAAGTAGGTGTGGTAGTCTCAGAGTCATTTCATTGTAGTTAGCGCCCCCTTCAGGCAGATATAGGCAGTGTCCACCAGCGTCTGACCAGAACTGAAGAAGCAGCTTGGATGAGCCGCGAAACGGATTCGACCAAATAAACTTTTGTCCAGTCGACAAATTGAATTTCTCCTTTTGCCGTGGATTCTACCTGGACGACTGAGGGATTCTACACGTACTCTGCAATGTTCTGATGTGACAGAAATGATGAAAAAGACCATTAACCCGACATCACGCATTTTAGAAGATAAATAAACAAGCTAGAGTTCAGAAAGTGGTGCCATTATTCAACCGCAACTACAACAACCAGCATGCAAACGCGTACTTCCAGATTCTGGGACGACAAAACGCTTTGTAATTAGACGCAGAAAGTACACGGCGGACTGATTTTGACCTCAAGAGCTGCTTATACAGACACATTCTGCTCAAAATCGTGTAAAAAAACAAACAGGTGCATGTTTTTTTAATGTCTTTGTCATAAAACTGTCATTATTGTGTTATTACTCGTGTTTTGTGGAGGGTGAGTGACTGTTTTCTGGTGACAGGTCTGAAGGCTGTGGGTCTCCAACATGGATCTGCACCTGAGAGGAACCGTGGACAGGTGAGTCAGCCTGTCGCGGGAACAAATTCTGAACCGCAATATCGTGAGGGACCAGTGTATCATTAACAATCCAGAAATCCAGTGACTGTCTTTTTTCAAATGTTCCTCGTGAAACCACCCCCTCCACAGCTCCCTCAGTCCGATCCTGAAATTTGACTGATAACAATATTTTTTTGTGTTTGTGTTTTGCTTAAAAATCTGGATGAACAGATCGCCCAAAAGGAAGCCGAGCTCACCAAACTCCATAATGTGATGAAGGACTTCCCTGTAAGTAGAGTTTGTTTAATGAGTAACAAAATTTGGGATTAAATGGGCTGTAAAATTTAGACAAAAATCAATTTCTGTTAATTGAGCCAAGTATAGCTTCAACCAGGGACTAAATCAGGACTAAATCAGGACTAAATCAGGATTAAATCAGGACTAAATCAGGACTAAAGCAGGACTAAAGCAGGACTAAAGCAGGACGGGACCAGGACGAGACCAGGACGAGACCAGGACGAGACCAGGACGAGACCAGGACGAGACCAGGACTAGACCAGGATTAGATCAGGACTAGACCAGGGCGAGACCAGGGCGAGACCAGGACTAGATCAGGACTAGACCAGGACTAGTGCTAATCAAACAGTTTGTTCTTCTTTTTTCCCCAAATTAGAATCGATAAAGAATCAAATGTTAAACAGTATCAATAATGGAATCAGAATCGTAAAAATCTTATAAATTCCCGTCCATATCGAGGACTGTTGCTGCCCACGGGGAAAATGCCCGGTATGCCTGATTACCAGTCCAGGCCTGGCTTCAACCGTGATTCATCTCGTCTGTGACTTTAAAAATGACTCGCTCAGAATCTCTTACATTCTCGTGATGTTTCTCCTCCTCAGCGAATGGTCGACACGGCGGTGAAGGACTGCAGAGGGATCTTCTCCGAGCTCCAGGCCTTTGTGAGGAGGAGCTGTGAGGAGATGGAGGAGATGATCCGGATTCAGGAGCGGTCGGAACTGACTCGAGCTGAAAATCACCGTGTGCGTCTGGAGCAGGAGATCCATGTGCTGAAGAGGAGAGGGCCGGAGCTGCAGGCAAGGACCACGCACCAGGGCCACGCTTTTTCAACTTTTGTTCTGGAGTTCTTTAATGAGTATTTTTTGGTATTTATTAGGGATGCACCGATGTGAACATTTTAGCCAATACCGATATTTATTTATTTTTAATTCTGAGATAACATTTTATACAGACTGAAAATCATGCAAAATGAATTTATGAACGTCTTTTATTTTCAAAACGTGTTTTGACTCAGTCTGGGCTAGACCAGACTGGAACTAGACCAGGACTAAATGCGGACTTAACCAGTTCTAAACCAGATCTAATCCTGGACTGGACCAGGACTAAACCTGGACTAAACCAGGACTGGACCAGGACTAAACCTGGACTAAACCAGGACTGGACCAGGTCTAGACCTGGACTAAACCAGGACTAGACAAGAAGATTAAACCAGCGCGTCTTTGCCTGGTTTCCAGGGATGAAAGAGTTCAGTTTTTTAGTGGATCTACGCTTTTTTTTCAGCCGTGGGGTATTTTTTGTTTTTTTGTTTTACATCTGTGCAAATTGGTTGAGAAAGATTTTGGGTGTATATATATGTATAGTTGTGTTGAAAAACAGAATGGTCCCGTATTCAGAACAAAAGTACATGTCTTGTATTAAACTTCATATTAAACTTCGGGCCGCGCGAGCCCGTGTCTGGAGCCGTGGACCGAGCGAGTGAGTGCAGCTCTTTCGTAACAGCCTGTACCGTTGTGTGTACACAGGTTAAACTTTATAAAACATCCTATACCTCATCCTACCTGCCCGTGCCTCACTTAACGCGTAGCTCCTCACTTTTTCACCTGCGCCTTTTAGCGCGCATAAGCTCCTCCTCAATGCCTCTGATTAGACAAAGTGCAAAGCAAAAACAAATCCAATATATACTACTAGTAGGCCTACCTGTTAATAAAATGTGTTTTTTTGTACTTTTATGTACAGTTTTACTTAATTGCTAACATATAGCATATAGAAATCCAAATTTCAGAAATTAATGGCCACTTTCATCCCTGGTTTCGTGCGGCTCTTGCGTTCGTTCATGTCGAGGTTTGATGTGCTCGGACTGCTCCTCCTCCTCCTCAGGACCGTGGACGCCGTCCCGAGGAGGAGGAGGCACGGTTTGGACACGGGTCTCGTGCTCACAGCCCCGGGTGGGACGTGCCCCCCCCCACGCTTCACTATTAATACATTTTGTTGAAAATCTATGAAAGTTTGAGTTTTTAAACGAGAGAGAAAAGTGAGAAAACGTTAATTCGGGGGATTACTGTACTGACAAATATCGGTCGTTAATATCGACCCACTTTTACACACCGTACATCCCTATTTAATGCCACACTGTGAAACATTCCAGACAAAACAATAACATCTCCATGGAGAAAAGCGTTTGATGGACCCTCCACCAGAAAAGTTACACACTGTAGCTTTAACTGTGTTGTAGTAAAACCATCTGAGCCTTATTTCGGTAATAAAACAAGTTGTTTTACTCACCCATAGCACTTTGGTGTCATTTGGAGCATTTCCGGAGATGTTTTAGATTAGCGATCTCCGTAGCGCTAATATATGCCCCGAGCGGTCTCTAAATAACACAAACTTTAGCACTTTTCAAATCATAGAAGCTCAATGTCTTAGTCTACACTTTTGTTTGAGTCAAAAGTGGCCTGTAATCCGAGATTTATCCATAATTTACAGCTTTGCGTTTCATGTTCGGGTCCCGAGAGCTGAGAGTGAAATAAACTGTGACTCCGCACATGCGCACTGGCGTCCTCATCTACTCGAAACTATGGATAAATCTCGGATTACAGGCCACTTTTGACTCAAACGAAAGTGTAGACTAAGACATTGAGCTTCTATGATTTGAAAAGTGCTAAAGTTTGTGTTATTTAGAGACCGCACGGGGCATATATTATAGCTACAGATATCGCTAATCTAAAACATCTCTGGAAGTGCTCCATATGACACCAAAGTGCTATGGGTGAGTAAAACAACTTGTTTTATTACTGAAATAAGGCTCAGATTGTAAAAAACGTTAATTCTCCTTTAACAAGTTACCATGGCACTAACCAAAGCTCATGTGTATTTTCTTCTTCTTGTTGTAGATGAGTGAGTCTTTGAGCTGTCCGGACTCTTCTCCCGTGGTCCAGCCTCACGTCTCCTTCGGCGCTGTGAGAAAAGCCCTGGTGGACCTGAAGGAACATCTGGAGTCTGTGTATCTCCAAGAGCTGCCCGCCGTCACCAAAGCAGGTCTGCTACTGGTGCTTTTCGGATTCTAGGACGTGGTGATGTCTGAGGGTGTTCTACGTGTATCGCTGTAGTGGAATATTCAACACTTACCACGGTGACTCTGGCTGGTGGAGAGTCTCTGCCTCAGGTGGAGGAGTTCAAGTATGTCGGGGTCTTGTTCTCGAGTGAGGGGAGGATGGAGCGTCAGATCGACAGGTGGATCGGTGCAGCGTCGGCAGTGATGCGGTCGCTGTACCGGACCGTTGTGGTGAAGAGGGAGCTGAGCCGAAAGGCAAAGCTCTCGATTTACCGTCGATCTCCGTTCCTCCCCTCACCTATGGTCATGAGCTCTGGGTAATGACCGAAAGGACGAGATCGCCGATACAAGCGGCCGAAATGAGTTTCCTCCACAGAGTGTCTGGACGCTCCCTTAGAGATAGAGTGAGGAGTAGACCTGGTTCAGTCCTGGTTCAGTCCTGGTTTAGTCCCAGTTCAGTTCTGGTTTAGTCCCAGTTTAGACCTGCTCTAGTCCTGGTTTAGACCTGGTTTAGTCCAGGTTTAGTCCCGGTTTAGACCTGGTCTAGTCCTGGTTTAGTCCCGGTTCAGTCCTGGTTTAGTCCCGGTTTAGACCTCGTCTAGTCCTGGTTTAGACCTGGTTTAGTCCCGGTTCAGTCCTGGTTTAGTCCTGGTCTAGTCCTGGTTTAGACCTGGTTTAGTCCTGGTTTAGTCCTCATTCAGTTCTGGTTTAGTCCCAGTTTAGACCTGGTCTAATCCTGGTTTAGACCTGGTTTAGTCCCGGTTTAGACCTGGTCTAGTCCTGGTTTAGTCCCGGTTCAGTCCTGGTTCAGTCCTGGTTTAGTCCCGGTTTAGACCTGGTCTAGTCCTGGTTTAGTCCCGGTTCAGTCCTGGTTCAGTCCTGGTTCAGTCCTGGTTCAGTCCCGGTTTAGACCTCGTCTAGTCCTGGTTTAGACCCGGCTTAGTCCCGGTTTAGTCCTGGTTTAGACCTGGTTTAGTCCCGGTTTAGACCTGGTTTAGACCCGGTTTAGTCCTGGTTTAGACCCGGTTTAGTCCCAGTTTAGACCCGGCTGGCCTGGGAACACCTTGGGGTCCCCTGGAGGAGCTGGAGGAAGTGTCTGGGGTGAAGGTAGTCTGGGAGTCCCTGTTTAGACTGTTGCCCCGGTGACCCGGCCCCGGATAAGAGGAAGAACATGGATGGATGGATGGGCCATGGTGACGCAGTGCACACATTAGTAAACGCTGTCAAGTTTTCAGACGATCTTAAAACGTTCTTAAGAAAAAGTCCAAAATTGATTTAAGCAGCACATTTCACATTTTCAGGAGTCTGTGATCGATACGAGCGTTCATGGTCCTGTTTAGGAGTTACATTTTGACAAAAAACAAGAGTGACTAACTGAAAAACTGAGAGGGACTTGTTTAAAAACCACAAATCAGGTCACCTGTTTCCAGTTAAATCAGATCTTTCAAATCAGATTAAAGTCTAATAACGTGGCATTATAACATAAGAAGAAGAAGTCCATTTTGTGTAATATAGGACCTTAAATCTGATCTTCTCTCTTCTTATTCCAGTGACTTCTGTGAGTTTGCTGCAGATGGAGACACCAGTGAGGGGTAAGGTCCTGTTAAAACACTTTACAATGAAAAAATCCAACTGAAATCTGTTTTGTTTTGTAACAGGAGCTCGTAAAACTGCAGCTTTTGTGGACCTGGGCAGCAGAGAGAGCCTCCTTCAGTGTGAGTAAAAACACTATTTATCAAACTAATTGTTGTATTCTCACATATCACCACTAGATGCCGTCTACGTTACTGCTGTCACTCTGAACAAAGCCCAGGTAAGTAAGTATTTGGAGCGTTTCGTGCACGTTTGAATTGTCTTTATTCTCCTGTATTCAAGACGTCATCGCTCCAGTCCACCCGTTTTCACCTCCACCTGTACACGCCCACTGTGACGTACTTTTATTTTCTTAATCTGTGATTCACGTAGGATTCTGCAGCGTTATGTTGTTATTTTGGTAGAAATGGTTAAAGGGCCCAAATGACGTTATGTTCTAATGTTTCCTTATCATAAACAGACCTGAAGTTGTGTTTTTTTGTTTCATTCGCACACGTTTAACACACAAACCCTTCTTCTCTCAAACTGGAAATGCTCTGTTCCACCTTGTGATGTCATCAAGTGGTAATACAGGAAGTGCTCTACTGTGTTTTTAAACTCCACACACCTTCACTAGAATCATTTGGATGATTTCAGCCCTGGAATTGCCAATCTCTACTGAACTAAAGGTAAAAGGAGATGGTAAAATAGAAAAAATAAGAGACCATTGCAAAATGATCAGTTTTTCTGATTTTACTACTTATAGGTCTGTGTTTGAGTCTATTAACTACTGACAACATTTCCCCCAAATTCCAAATAAAAATATTATCGTTTAGAGCTTTTATTTGCAGAAAATGACAAATGGTCAAAATAACAAAAAAGATCCATGTTTTCAGACCTCAAACAATGCAAAGAAACAAGATCAAATTCATTTTAAAACAACATAATACTAATGTTTACACTTAAGAAGAGTTCACAAATCAATATTTGGTGCAATAACCCTTATTTTTAATCACAGCTTTCATGTGTCTTGGCCTCCACAAGTCTGTCACATTGTTCTTGGGTCCTAGTTTAGACCTGGTTTAGACCTGGTTTAGTCTTTGTTTAGACCTGGTTTAGTCCTGGTTCAGACCTGGTTTAGTCTTGGTTTAGTCCTGGTTTAGTCTTGGTTCAGACCTGGTTTAGTCTTGGTTTAGACCTGGTTTAGTCTTGGTTCAGACCTGGTTTAGTCTTGGTTCAGACCTGGTTTAGTCTTGGTTTAGACCTGGTTTAGTCCTGGTTCAGACCTGGTTTAGTCTTTGTTTAGACCTGGTTTAGTCTTTGTTTAGACCTGGTTTAGTCCTGGTTCAGACCTGGTTTAGTCTTTGTTTAGACCTGGTTTAGTCCTGGTTCAGACCTGGTTTAGTCTTGGTTTAGTCCTGGTTTAGTCTTGGTTCAGACCTGGTTTAGTCTTTGTTTAGACCTGGTTTAGTCCTGGTTCAGACCTGGTTTAGTCCTGGTTCAGACCTGGTTTAGTCTTGGTTCAGACCTGGTTTAGTCTTTGTTTAGACCTGGTTTAGTCCTGGTTCAGACCTGGTTTAGTCCTGGTTCAGACCTGGTTTAGTCCTAACCTGGGAAATCCCAGGCTGCTTTGCACGATTGTTCCGATCTAAAAGACAGCCTGGCAACGAGGCTAAGTGAGGGCTCCTGAGCGGAGGAACTAGTCAGAGAGCGGGGAGGGGTGGAAAGACGGTGACGTGTACTACGTGACAAACAGAAACTTGTAGATTGAACTGACAACTGACATGATTGGCTCTGGGCTACGTATACGCCAAATGACAGACATTCGTAACGCCCAATAAACGGAATTGGAATTCAACAGACGCTGGAATGGAATGGCTGTAATACATGTAGAGATGCCGATTTCAAGACAAAATGCAGCGGTCTCTTATTTTTTTCCAGCGCTGTATAATAAAGTGTTACTCAAACATGTGAATGAAACAAAACACGACTCCAGGTGTGTTTGTGATGAAGAAACGACATTCTAACATGGCTTAAAGCTCACAAGAGTCCATTCTGTGTAATTTTATTATGTTCTGCTCTTTTACTGTATCCTGTTTTACCCCTTCCAGTGGGACTACGGACGGAAATGAGCTCCTAGCTAAATCCGGTGTATTTACGGCACTAGTCATTCATTAATACATGCTGTCCCATTCAAATAAATAAAATAAAATAAAATAATACAGGAGCGTTCTCCTGCTTGTGTTCCCAGACTCCTGCCCTCTGACCTTCGACCCCTTCTCTGCCCATCGTGACCTCTGTTTGTCCGAGGGGAACCGCGTGGTCAGCCGCAGTGGGCAGCTCCAGCCGTGCCCTGACCACCCCGAGCGCTTCGACTGCTGGGCCCAGGCTCTGTCGCACGAGGGTGTGAGGGGGCGGGGCTACTGGGAGGCCGAGTGGGCGGGGTCACAGGCGGCGGTGGGCGTGGCCTACAGCAGCATCCAGAGAAAGGTGAAGTTTTACGGTATATCGTTAGGAATCAAATATTTGTGTAAAGGTTTAAACACCCGGACTAACTTAAGGTGCGCTGTGTAACTTTTATGGTTGGGGGTCCATCACCTGCTTGTTTCTATGGAGACGTCACTGCTCTGCCTGGAATGTTCCACAGTGTGACATTAACCAGCTCTACTTTACATTCATTCAATCACAGGTGGTTTTAGAGCTCAAATATACTTAGAAAAACAGGGATTCTGACTGAGCGAGGTCGCCTCTCCACAGATCTGAGCTGTAGCTTGGGTCTGGTTTGGTTTCCATGAAGATGGAATGCCGTACTGTGGAACATTCCAGACAAAGCAAAAACATCTCCATGGACCGCTAATGAGCAGTCGAAAACAAACTCTCGGTGTGAAAAAAGAACCTAAAAACGTAAAACATCTCCATGGAGAAAAGCGTTTGACGGACCCTCCACCGGAAAAGTTACACAATGTACCTTTAAAGTGGGACTAACCGCCTAAACTCCGCCCACAACCATGTTTAAACTGGGCCTGTTCAGCAGTTACCACGGTGACACAGCGCACACATTAGCAAAAGCACTGCCAAATAAGTCTTAAAATTCAAGAGGAAAATACGGTATATATTTGAACGGCTCATATTACACTATTTTCTCATCTATGTTATTGTTGGCATGCGCTCCACTGTGTTTTTAAACTCCATGGCCGCGTTTTCAGAAGCCTGTGATCAATACGAATGCTCATGGTTCTGTTTAGGTGTTCAGTTTCCAACAAAAATATCAGAGTTATGTCTTGATATCATTTTTGTTCTTTGCTTCATTTAACGTCACACCTTTAGGCAGGGCTGGACTGGGACAAAAAAACGGCCCTGGCATTTTTGTCTTACACCGGCCCCTCATAATTAGCGGAGCACAACGGATTAATTTATGTTTGTGTTTCCCGAAGCAAAGTATTTTACTATTGTTACGTCTTGGCTGAGGGGAAACCAGGGCGCAACATTTAAAGGAAAAATCCCAAAAAACACCAGCAAATTCGCAGTAATTACACATTCAATGGTTTATTTAAAATGCATCTTGCACATAAAAAAACCTTTCTCATCGAATCAACACGATTCACGTAGGTCACCTGTTTTGGCTTCAAAATGGTGAACTTCGCTGAAAGGTGAGCGATTGTCATGCCTGTCCTTCACCTAAAAGTCCCGGTATTATCAGGAATCAGGAAGGTTTTTATTGCCATATGAGTGAACAGGTTCACAACATTAGGAACTTGCTTCGATACCTGGAGCGGACAGACACTCCGAGCACCAGGGCGGCCATTCGCGGCGCCAACGTGGTTACAACAGAGTAGAAAAAAAAAAGATGCAGACAATTTTACAACATGTAATGACAGAAAAAACAATTGGAGAGGTAAACATACGGTGATCTTTTTCTTTGGCAACAGAAGGAAGGGGGGGGTCAGATTGGAAATCAATAATTGATCGGAAACTGACGCAGAGGCAGACTTACTAAATAGACAGGGGAGAGTGTTTTACATAAAAATGTCAGCGTGAATCGAATGGAATGTGTTGTTTACTTTTGTAGAGTGCCGTGCAAGATAAGGCCCCAGCTGTGACCTTGGACGTGTTTGTGCAGAAGATGTAGTCAAAACAAAGTCCAGTTGAATCTTCAGAATTTTCAGAACAGTTAATTACACTGGGAAATTTAGCATAATCAATACATCCTCACATTACTACTGCTGACCTGCTGTGCCTGTGCGACACTTCCCTGGTCACTCTGTCCCTCGGGTTCCCTGTCCACAGTCTCTGGCTGCTCCTCTCCCTGTCCACGTTCAGCCTGCAGAGGACGTGGAGGCTCCAGCCCCTCCAGAGAATATGTCTGTTATTTTAGAACATTTTGCAGCGTCTATAGTGAGATTTTTTCATCTTTTAGCCCGTAACTTCTCCACACCCCCTTTTCTGCCACTTCTCCATAGCCGTGTCCCAATTCAGAGAGTGCACGGTTCGGAGCGTGGTTTGAAGGGGGCTCAGACTGCAGTCAAGACTGTGCATACTTGCTCAGCTCTGAGTGCAGTCCGCGGACCGCATGGGCGTCTGCGAAATAGGACAGGTCTCGCAACTACGGGAAGCAGGCCCCGACTCCATTTTCTCCCGTAGAAGAAGTAGCGTGCGGTGCATGCTGGGATATATGAGTGCGCGAAGCGTGGATTTTCACGTGCTTGGTCCACGCCCCAATTTCCATGGAAACGACTGCGGTCTTCAGACAAAAAAGAAATGGGACAGCAGTCGTCGCGCCGGATGTGACACACATGCCCTTAAAACCACACTCCGAACTGTGCGCTCTGGGAATTGGGACACGGCTCATGTTTCCACGCTCAACACTGAAACTGTCAGGATCAGTGCAGAGAAAGAGGCGGGACCGCTCTCGTAAGCTTCTATATCCTGATTGGTTTAGTCCACTGTCTGTATTGAAGCTGGACCAATGGGACGCCTCCTCTAAACTGTGGGCTGGTCTCTATAAGTAAAAAAAACAAAACAAAAAACAGCATCGGCCCCTGGGAAAATGCCCGGTGTGCCTGATTACCAGTCCAGACCTGCCTTTAGGGAATGTTGATGACTTCAGCTACAGTATCAGTGTTACATACTCTTGTTTCGTCCTCTTCAGGGCTCCTCGAACGCCTCCAGACTGGGACACAACTCTGAGTCGTGGTGTCTGAAATGCTCCGAGGCGTCGTGGAGTTTCTGTCACGGAGGACGGGAACAGGAAGTGGTGGTTTCCGCCGGCCACAGGTCCAGAAGAATCGCGGTGTATTCGGACCAGGACTCGGGGCTGCTCTGCTTCTACGCGGTCACGGCTCAAGGGCTCCACCTGCTGCACCGACTGGAGAACTGCTTCACTCAGCCTCTGCACGCGGCGGTGTGGCTGAGCAGCAACTCCTCTGTGACTCTGCTATGAGCCACAAAGAGTCTGATCCTCTCATCCTCTGTACCACACCCTAGTCTTCACTCTTCCTCCTCTGTACCACACCCTAGTCTTCACTCTTCCTCCTCTGTACCACACCCTAGTCTTCGCTCTTCCTCCTCTACCACACCCTAGTCTTCGCTCTTCCTCCTCTACCACACCCTAGTCTTCACTCTTCCTCTGTACCACACCCTAGTCTTCACTCTTCTTCTGTACCACACCCTCGTCTTCACTCTTCCTCCTCTGGACCACACCCTCCTCTTCACTCTTCTTCTGGACCACACCCCAGTCTTCACTCTTCTTCTGGACCACACCCTAGTCTTCACTCTTCCTCCTCTGTACCACACCCTAGGCTTCACTCTTCTTCTGTACCACACCCTAGTCTTCACTCTTCCTCTGTACCACACCCTAGTCTTCACTCTTCCTCCTCTGTACCACACCCTAGTCTTCACTCTTCCTCCTCTGTACCACACCCTAGTCTTCACTCTTCCTCTGTACCACACCCTAGTCTTCACTCTTCCTCTGTACCACACCCTAGTCTTCACTCTTCCTCCTCTGTACCACACCCTAGTCTTCGCTCTTCCTCCTCTGTACCACACCCTAGTCTTCGCTCTTCCTCCTCTACCACACCCTAGTCTTCGCTCTTCCTCCTCTGTACCACACCCTAGTCTTCACTCTTCCTCTTCTGTACCACACCCTAGTGTTCACTCTTCCTCTTCTGTACCACACCCTAGTCTTCACTCTTCCTCTTCTGTACCACACCCTAGTCTTCACTCTTCCTCCTCTCTACCACACCCTAGTCTTCGCTCTTCCTCCTCTGTACCACACCCTAGTCTTCGCTCTTCCTCCTCTGTACCACACCCTAGTCTTCGCTCTTCCTCCTCTGTACCACACCCTAGTCTTCGCTCTTCCTCCTCTGTACCACACCCTAGTCTTCGCTCTTCCTCCTCTGTACCACACCCTAGTCTTCGCTCTTCTTCTGTACCACACCCTAGTCTTCACTCTTCTTCTGTACCACACCCTAGTCTTTGCTCTTCTTCTGTACCACACCCTAGTCTTCACTCTTCTTCTGTACCACACCCTAGTCTTCACTCTTCCTCCTCTGTACCACACCCTAGTCTTCACTCTTCCTCCTCTGTACCACACCCTAGTCTTCACTCTTCCTCTGTACCACACCCTAGTCTTCACTCTTCCTCCTCTGTACCACACCCTAGTCTTCACTCTTCCTCCTCTGTACCACACCCTAGTCTTCACTCTTCTTCTGTACCACAGCCTAGTCTTCACTCTTCTTCTGTACCACACCCTAGTCTTCACTCTTCTTCTGTACCACACCCTAGTCTTCACTCTTCCTCCTCTGTACCACACCCTAGTCTTCACTCTTCTTCTGTACCACACCCTAGTCTTCACTCTTTCATACCTGTGCATGTTGAAACCACAGAATCCACTGTTGAATCAAAACGTTTTATTTCATATAAAAAGGTTGTTCACACGTCTGTTGTGTATCTGTTACAGAAAACGTGATAAAGAAAACTAAAAATAAAAAAAAAACTTTATAAGGCATTTTGAAAAGCTCAACATTTTCTTTGTGCATTCTACCTCAGCATTAAATAAACAAACAAGTTTCCGAACAGAAGTGCTTATGTTTTTAGACAATTCTACTCTACATTTAGTGATCTATGTTTGGACCTCCCCACATGAACAAAAGATTTAAGACTTTGGCTTTTTAGTATTAAGATTTTGACTTTTTAGTATTAAAATTGTGACTTTTTAGTATTAAGAATTTAACTTTTTAGTATTTAGATTTTGACTTTTTAGTATTCAGATTTTGACTTTTTAGTATTCAGACTTTGACTTTTTAGTATTAAAATTGTGACTTTTTAATATTAAGAATTTAACTTTTTAGTATTTAGATTTTGACTTTTTAGCATTAAAGGGATAGTTCGGGGTTTTTTTTCTGAATTTGTATGGCATTCCCCTGCATTAACACGGACTTACCCCTGACAGTGTCCTCAGAGCCGAGTTCTGCCCCGGTTCTGCCCCTGACAGTGTCCTCAGAGCCGAGTTCTGCCCCGGTTCTGCCCCTGACAGTGTCCTCAGAGCCGAGTTCTGCCCCGGTTCTGCCCCTGACAGTGTCCTCAGAGCCGAGTTCTGCCCCTGACAGTGTCCTCTGAGCTGAGTTCTGCCCCTGACAGTGTCCTCTGAGCTGAGTTCTGCCCCGGTTCTGCCCCTGACAGTGTCCTCAGAGCCGAGTTCTGCCCCTGACAGTGTCCTCTGAGCTGAGTTCTGCCCCTGACAGTGTCCTCTGAGCTGAGTTCTGCCCCGGTTCTGCCCCTGACAGTGTCCTCTGAGCTGAGTTCTGCCCCTGACAGTGTCCTCTGAGCTGAGTTCTGCCCCGGTTCTGCCCCTGACAGTGTCCTCTGAGCCGAGTTCTGCCCCTGACAGTGTCCTCTGAGCTGAGTTCTGCCCCTGACAGTGTCCTCTGAGCTGAGTTATGCCCCGGTTCTGCCCCTGACAGTGTCCTCTGAGCCGAGTTCTGCCTCGGTTCTGCCCCTGACAGTGTCCTCAGAGCCGAGTTCTGCCCCGGTTCTGCCCCTGACAGTGTCCTCAGAGCCGAGTTCTGCCCCTGACAGTGTCCTCTGAGCCGAGTTCTGCCCCGGTTCTGGAGCTGACGAAAGTAGGTTTGGCACGTTAGCGGGGACAGTTAATAAAGCTTGTTTTTCTTCTCAAAAGATACATTTGCGTCACAAAACAGTTGCCCATGAAAAAGCCCGAAGTCATAATCGCTTGGTGCTATTTTCTGTCGAGTCGTATCACTGCGCGCTGCCCCCAGCTGGACAGCCGCGCACGAACACAACACTTTTTCAGGTGTTTGGCAGTGTTTACGAGCCAATTTAGAAACATCAGAATAAAAATCGCTAGAAGATGAAGAAAACAACAGATATAAAATGGGGCGGACCTGTGATTACCCAGGTTGTACCAACAAAGATGAACCGTTTTCCTGTCACAAATTGGTCTGAAGCAACTTTGGCTTCAATGTGGACACTAAATTGGCTAAAATAAAAAAGCTTCGTGTGTGAAGAGGATTACGTACGCCCAGCACGGAGGAGGAAGCTTTGGAAGAGCACTGCTGTCCCTGCACCCCAGTAAGTAAGTGTAACAAGCGGCGATGTTTACAAGTGAACAGGCTAATAATAATAACAGGCGCACAGTGATACGACTCGAGAGAAAATGGCACCAAGCGATTATGACTTCTGACTTTTTCATGTGCAACTGTTTTGTGATGCAAATATATCACTTTTTGGACAAATATTGTTTTGAAAAGAAAAGCAAGCTTTATTAACTGTCCCCGCTAACTTGCCAGAACTACTTTCGTCAGCGCCAGAACCGGGGCAGAACTCGGCTCAGAGGACACTGTCAGGGGTAAGTCAGTGTTAATGCACGACACTGCTGAAGGGGACGCCGTACAGATTCACATTTTTAAAAAAAAACAACTATCCCTTGAAGACTTTCACTTTTTAGTCTTCAGATTTTGACTTTTTAGTATTAAGACTTAATACTAAAAAGTCAAAATCTTAATACTAAAAAGTTACTTAATTTTGACTTTTTAGTATTAAAGGAAAAGTAACGTTTTTTACAATCTGAGCCTTATTTCGGTAATAAAACAAGTTGTTTTACTCACCCATAGCACTTTGGTGTCATATGGAGCACTTCCAGAGATGTTTTAGATTTGCGATCTCCATAATGTGAGTTCTCAGTTTAGCACTTTTCAAATCATAGAAGCTCGATGTCTTGGTCTACGATTTCGTTTGGTCAAAAGTGGCCTGTAATCCGAGATATAGCCATAGTTTCGAGTAGATGAGGACGCCAGTGCGCATGTGCGGAGTCACATCTTATTTCGCTCTCAGCTCCCGGGACCCAAACATGAAACGCAAAGCTGTAAATTACGGATAAATCTCGGATTACAGGCCACTTTTGACTCAAACTAAAGTGTAGACTAAGACATCGAGCTTCTATGATTTGAAAAGTGCTAAAGTTTGTGTTATTTGGAGACCGCACGGGGCATATTACATGCTCGAGGAATATATTATATGCCCCGAGCTATGGCTAGAAGTCGCGCTAGGCTAACCGCAAATCTAAAACATCTCTGGAAGTGCTCCATATGACACCAAAGTGCTATGGGTGAGTAAAACAACTTGTTTTATTACCGAAATAAGGCTCAGATTGTAAAAAACTTTACTTTTCCTTTAGTCTTAATACAGTCATACCTCACCTCACCCAACTAACGAATAATCCAAGTTACGAAAGGAGTTTACGTAAAATTTTCATCTCTGAATACGAAAGAAAATTCAAGTTACGAAACGCGAAATCTCAAAAATTCAAATAATGCGCGCTCGGCTTCGCAGCCACCCGAATCCCCCATTGTGACTCTACTTACGAAAAAATCACGTTACGAAACCATTTCTGGAACGAATTAATTACGTAAGGTGAGGTATGACTGTACTAAAAAGTCAAAATGTGAAGATTAAAAGTCAAAGTCTTAATACTAAAGAGTCCAAATTTAGTAACTTTTTAGTATTCAGACATTGACTTTAGTATCGGGAACTGACAAAACAATATTAGCTGCCATCTTTATAATCAAAAATCTGTATCGGAATAGAGTGTTTTTACACATTTGGTCCTTCACAACTGTTTTGGTACAATTTTAACTTAAAATCTTCACAATTTTCAAAATTTCCCAAAGTTACTGGCATCATTTGGGAATTACAGAAGTGAAAATGGGAATAATGTTGCTGTGCATTAAAAAAAAACTAAAGAGTGGACCCTAAACCGTAACATTAGGCCTGTCACGATAATTGACAACGGAGTGACATCAGGCCCGTGGTGTTCTACGTGTATCTCTATGGCTGGAATGTTCAGCGGTTACCACGGCGACACGATGCAAACATTACTTTAAAACTTGTTTTGGCTCCGTTTGGAAATCTGGAAGCTCAAGTGTTGAGAGCGAACTGATGCTTCGCAGTGACATCGCGCTGGGGTTGTTCTACTTGGAGAAATGTTTGGCGGCTGCCATGGCGACGCAACGCACACATCGTAACGCAAACACTGCCGAAAAAAAAAACATTGAAGATTGTCTGAAAACTCGAGGGAAAAAAAAAACGCAAAATGGATTTAAGCAGCACATTTTCAGGAGCCTGTGATCGATACGAGCGCTCACGGTCCTGTTCGGGTGTTCCGATTTTCAGCAAAACGGTCACAGTGACAAAATAATCTCATTTGCGGATCAATAAAGCTGAAAAACTGTCGGTTAACGTTAATGCAAACTGTAATGTTATTTGAGAGGGACTCGTTCAACCGCACAGATCATCTCACCGGTTGTAGTTCCAGCGACTCCGAGTGAGTTCTTTCAGGTCAGATTAAGGTCTAACCGGAGTAACAGCTTCAGACAGAGCAGTGCTTTCAGTTAGCGTCACACCCCCAGGGACTGTGGATGACGTCAGCAGCAAAGTATCAACATATGAAAGTGTATTTGGGTCAGTATTTACTGTCTTTTGCGCCACTGGGAGGTCATTTTTTGTCTCTATGATCAGATTTAAACGGTAAAATGTTGAATTCATGACTTCAGTGACTCGTTACAGATGCAAACTAAGCACTAAAACAAATTCAGTTTAAAACAATTTCCCTTGTGGATCAATAAAGTTTGTCTAAATTTATTCATTTTTCATGATTGCACCTGTTGACTTTTTAACGATATTGTACATTTAGAACAGTTTTTGCGGTTTAAATCTGCTCTTTGTCATGTCAAATAGCATACGTTTGCTTTAATTTGATCGTTTATCGTCCATATTTACGGAAGTCGACAGAGGCCATCTTCATAAGAAATATTTTTTCTTCCTTGTTATCCTGAGATAACGAGAATTTATTCGAGATCTCGAGAAAACAACTGAAACGTCGACCGCCACGTTGTGACAGTCTGACCTCGGGTCTATTTGTCATTCTGTATAGACGTGTTTTTGTTCATTAGAATGTCTGGAATAATAATCAATCAGCTGATAAGGCAATATATTGATCAGGGGTTGACACAGGGGGAGATTGCTTACGTCTTTTAATTCGGGATCATTTCAAGATTAGTCCGCGGCACCTCCGCAGAAGACTGGCCCGGCTTCGTCTTTACCGACGGAGATACAGTGTTTTCTCCAGATCACGGAATAATTGTGTCGTTTTCTCGAGATCTCGAGTTAATTTTCTCATTATTAAGGTGGAAAATAATCATTATCCTACGAACATGGCCTCTGTCGGCTTCCGTAAAACAAAAAACGAACATTATTTTGTTTTGTTTTATTTCCCCCGGCGCGTTTATTGTTTTATTTAAACTGAAACGATGTTTTTTTTTTCTCGAGATCTCAAGTTTATTTTCCACCTTAATAACGATAAAATAATCATTACGAACATGGCCTCTGTCGGCTTCCGTATTTGCACCACTGGGAGGTTATTTTTTTGTCATTTTTTGTCTCTATGATCAGATTTAAACGGTAAAATGTTGAATTCATGACTTCAGTGACTCGTTACAGATGCAAACTAAGCACTAAAACAAATTCAGTTTAAAACAATTTCCCTTGTGGATCAATAAAGTTTGTCTAAATTTATTCATTTTTCATTATTGCACCTGTTGACTTTTTAACGATATTGTACATTTAGAACAGTTTTTGCGGTTTAAATCTGCTCTTTGTGTCAAATAGCACACGTTTGCTTTAATATTATCCTTTATCGTCCATATTTACTTCAGCAACTCTAAAAAAAAAATCGCACTTCAGAATGTGTTTTGGTGGCAGGCCTATGTCAAATCGATGGTCGGACTGTCTATACACACCGTCGCTTTGTGATTGAGGAAGTTGGCCTTGGACAGGAAGTGAATGCTGCAGGCGGCGCAGTAAAACGACGCCACGTCTTTGCGTTTTTTGTGTTTTTTCATGTGCGTGCAAAGGTTGGACTTGAGCGTGAAGCCCGTGTGGCACACCGGACACCTGAACGGTTTGTCGCCCGTGTGGACCGCCATGTGCAGCTGCTGCGATGCTTCGTCTTTGAACTTCCGATTGCACTTCGAACAGCCGAAAGGCCTCACCGCGATGTGTGCCATTTTTTTGTGCCGCATCAGGCTCTCGAAGTCCGGGAAAGTGGACGTGCATTCTTTACAGTTGAAGATCTTCTCCTTGCTGTGGATCGCCATGTGGTTTTTAAGGTAAACTTTTCTCCGGAACGTCTTTGGACACTCGGGACAGCTGAAAGGTCTGTCGGCAACGTGGACCATGATGTGCGCCTGCAGGTACGCTTTTAACTTGAAGCTTTTTTGGCAAACGGGGCATGTGAACGGCTTCACTGTCGCCGCCGTGTCCTTGACTATGGGTTTGCTCCCGCCTGGACGGCTGAAGGCACTGTCCCGCGAGTGCGTTCTCATGTGGGAATTGAGGGTCGAGGCTTGGACGAACCGCTTGTCGCACACGGTACACGCGTAAAGTCTCTCTCCCGTGTGGATGCGCATGTGGATCTCCATGTTCTTCTTCACCGTGAAGCGTTTCCCGCACACCGAACAGCCGTAGGGTCTCTCTTTCACATGGGTTTCCACGTGTTTGAATAAATCCTCCTTATTCACGAACACCTTTCCGCACTCGCACGTTTCCAGTTTGGTGTTACCTGTGTCACTGTCGTTGTTTGTGTTGTTTATCTGAATCACCACTGGTTCCTGCTTAAAAATCCGTCGGTTCCTCGGCTTTTTTGGCGCGTTCTTGCTGGAGGACGGTGCCCAGTCGTCGTCGCCGCTGTGTCTCGGTTGGATTTGGCGCTCTGGATGCGCAGGTGAGACGCGCGTTACCGCTTCCTGCGCTCCCTCTTCTTTGTCCTGCTCGTTCTCCACCGGCCCTGCGTCCTCGTCCTCGTCGTTTCCGAAAATTCCCAACGGGAATTCCAGCGCGCTCTCCTGGTCTATGCACACCGCTTCGTACTCCTCCTTGATGTGCACGATCTCCACGTTCTCTTCTTTGACTTTGGCGCACGGCGTTGGCGCAGGGCTCACCAGATCGACGCGCGCTGGCTCCAGGACGACGCAAGGGTTGTACGCGGCGTTGAGGAGCCGCTGCTGCCGCTCCGTCTCCTTCCCCAGGCGGAGGATCTCGTTCTTGTACTCCACCACGGCCGCGTCGAACAGCGAGAAGATCTCCTGCGCGGCCAGGGCGAGGCGCTCCCCCACCAGCACGTCCAGTCTTTGGTTGTTGGACATCATTTTGGCGCAGGTTACGGGGCAGTTCGGGGGTCTCGCTTTAGCCTCTGCTGCTAACGGTGCGCTCTGGGAGAGTGCGCAGAAGTGACGCCAGTGCGCGCGCCAGGAGGAGGGGGAAAAGGATGCCATTGGGTCCTACAGTTGTCCGTCATCCAAAAAACACGACAAAGTTGGAAAAATCGGTCAAATATCCCAATAATATCCCAATAATAACAGATAATACTCCCTACAACCAGTCACCCACTGCACCAGACATAGGACAGATAATAAAATAAGATAAAGATAAGACTTTATTGATCTCACACAGGAGAAATTCACTTTCAGAAATTGGAGCAGGAGTAAATAAGTTTATTCTTCCACCTGCTCCATTTTGAGCAAAAGGAAGTGCAGAGACGTGTGACATAAGTTTGTATTTGTTTGTATTTTGAGTTTGTATTTGTGAAATTATGCTTAAATGGAACCTGCAAGTTGCTCAAATAAACAGGTTTAGTCCTGGTTTAGTCCTGGTTTAGTCCAGGTTTAGACCTTGTTCGGTCCTGGTTTAGTCCTGGTTTAGACTTGGTTTAGTCCTGGTTTAGACCTTGTTCGGTCCTGGTTCAGTCCTGGTTTAGTCCAGGTTTAGTCCTGGTTTAGTCCTGGTTTAGTCCAGGTTTAGTCCTGGTTTAGTCCTGGTTCAGTCCAGGTTTAGTCCAGGTTTAGTCCTGGTTTAGTCCAGGTTTAGTCCTGGTTTAGTCCTGGTTCAGTCCAGGTTTAGTCCAGGTTTAGTCCTGGTTTAGTCCTGGTTTAGTCCAGGTTTAGTCCAGGTTCAGTCCTAGTTTAGTCCAGGTTTAGTCCTGTTTTAGTCCTGGTTTAGTCCTGGTTTAGTCCTGGTTTAGTCCAGGTTTAGTCCTGGTTTAGTCCAGGTTTAGACTTGGTTTAGTCCTGGTTTAGTCCTGGTTTAGTCCTCAGTCTGGTGTAAATAAACAGAAGTTAAAGGTGAGTGGACTTTGGACTTTAAAAACCCAGAGGAGCAGCTCACAGTGTTTGACGAGGAAACATTAAAACAAGATTTAAGATTTAAGATTTAAGATTGTTTATTTGTCATATTCAGGATCAACACAAGAAAAATGAAATGTTTAGGATCAGAAGAACCACTGACTACATACAGTACATGATAGTACTGCAATAATAACAGAAGTACTAATACCAGTACAGTACATACAGTACATGATAGTACTGTAATAATAACAGAAGTACTAATACCAGTACAGTACATACAGTACATGATAGTACTGTAATAATAACAGAAGTACTAATACCAGTACAGTACATACAGTACATGATAGTACTGCAATAATAACAGAAGTACTAATAACAGTACATACAGTACATGATAGTACTGTAATAATAACAGAAGTACTAATACCAGTACAGTACATACAGTACATGATAGTACTGTAATAATAACAGAAGTACTAATACCAGTACAGTACATACAGTACATGATAGTACTGCAATAATAACAGAAGTACTAATACCACTACAGTACATACAGTACATGATAGTACTGTAATAATAACAGAAGTACTAATACCAGTACAGTACATACAGTACATGATAGTACTGCAATAATAACAGAAGTACTAATACCACTACAGTACATACAGTACATGATAGTACTGTAATAATAACAGAAGTACTAATACCAGTACAGTACATACAGTACATGATAGTACTGCAATAATAACAGAAGTACTAATACCAGTACAGTACATACAGTACATGATAGTACTGTAATAATAACAGAAGTACTAATACCAGTACAGTACATACAGTACATGATAGTACTGCAATAATAACAGAAGTACTAATACCACTACAGTACATACAGTACATGATAGTACTGCTATAATAACAGAAGTACTAATACCAGTACAGTACATACAGTACATGATAGTACTGTAATAATAACAGAAGTACTAATACCAGTACAGTACATACAGTACATGATAGTACTGCAATAATAACAGAAGTACTAATACCACTACAGTACATACAGTACATGATAGTACTGCAATAATAACAGAAGTACTAATACCAGTACAGTACATACAGTACATGATAGTACTGTAATAATAACAGAAGTACTAATACCAGTACAGTACATACAGTACATGATAGTACTGCAATAATAACAGAAGTACTAATACCAGTACAGTACATACAGTACATGATAGTACTGCAATAATAACAGAAGTACTAATACCAGTACAGTACATACAGTACATGATAGTACTGCAATAATAACAGAAGTACTAATACCAGTACAGTACATACAGTACATGATAGTACTGCAATAATAACAGAAGTACTAATACCAGTACAGTACATACAGTACATGATAGTACTGCAATAATAACAGAAGTACTAATACCAGTACAGTACATACAGTACATGATAGTACTGCAATAATAACAGAAGTACTAATACCAGTACAGTACATACAGTACATGAAAACATAAAAGTAAAAGTTTTTAAAAATCACAAATTAGCTCCAGGCAATTTAATTTCATTTATCAATCAATCAAACATTATTTATAAAGCGCTTTTCATACAAAAAATGTAACACAAATGTAACCTCACAGTTATTAAGGATTAGAAGATTGACTTTTACTGATCTCACACAGGAGAAGTTGTTTCTACATTTGACCCGGGACCATCCCCATGATTTTGTTGTTTAGTCTTGTTCAGAACTTCAGCTGGAGGATTTTACCTGGTGCATGTTTTGGTGGTGGGGGAAACGGGAGTGCCCGGAGGAAACCCGCCCAGACACGGGCAGAACATGCAAACTCCACACAGAAAGGCCCAGGCGACCCGAACCTTCTTGCTGTGAAGCGTGAGTGCTAACCACTCAGTCACTGTTCTGCCACGGCTATTTCAATGCACATTAATAAACATGTAAATCTGCCAGTATTAGCCCGAGGGTTATTTTTCCTCTGTATTCCCTGGACAGGTGTAAAGTGTCGACCTGCAGGAAGTAAATACAATAGAATAAAAACAGGGTTATTATTTCCACTCTAAAATCATTCTTACACAGTCACATACAGCTCCATGTGATTATATACAGTCATAAAGCCACATTCAGGCACATACTGTTGTGCGCAGTCACATACAGACTCATACAGACTCATACAGACTCATACAGACTCATACGGACTCATACGGACTCATACGGACTCATACGGACACATACGGACACATACAGACACATACAGACACATACGGACACATACGGACTCATACGGACTCATACGGACTCATACGGACTCATACGGACACATACGGACTCATACGGACTCATACGGACTCATACGGACTCATACGGACACATACGGACACATACGGACTCATACGGACTCATACGGACTCATACGGACACATACGGACTCATACGGACACATACGGACACATACGGACTCATACGGACACATACGGACACATACGGACTCATACGGACTCATACGGACTCATACGGACTCATACGGACACATACGGACTCATACGGACTCATACGGACTCATACGGACTCATACGGACACATACGGACTCATACGGACTCATACGGACTCATACGGACACATACGGACACATACGGACTCATACGGACTCATACGGACACATACGGACACATACGGACTCATACGGACACATACGGACTCATACGGACTCATACGGACTCATACGGACTCATACGGACACATACGGACACATACGGACTCATACGGACTCATACGGACTCATACGGACTCATACGGACACATACGGACTCATACGGACTCATACGGACACATACGGACACATACGGACACATACGGACTCATACGGACACATACGGACTCATACGGACTCATACGGACACATACGGACACATACGGACACATACGGACTCATACGGACACATACGGACACATACGGACTCATACGGACACATACGGACTCATACGGACACATACGGACACATACGGACACATACGGACTCATACGGACACATACGGACACATACGGACTCATACAGACTCATACAGACTCATACAGACTCATACAGACACATACAGACTCATACGGACTCATACGGACTCATACGGACTCATACGGACTCATACGGACTCATACGGACTCATACGGACTCATACGGACTCACAACAGTAACACACCAGAGGCAGGACGGTGACAGGGGCATCAGGAGGTGGATGTTAGTGGTGACAGGACAGTTTAGTGCAAAGAAAATTAGAACAAAAAAAGTGCATGCAGACAAATAGTAATAATAATAAAATAAGCAAATAAGAGAATGTAGAGAAATATTGCCCGTCTGGACAGTGGAGTTGTACAGTCTGATGGTGGTGGGGATGAAGGATCTGCGGTAGCGCTCCTTCTTGCACTGGGGGTGCCTCAGTCGGCTGCTGAAGGAGCTGCTCAGCTCCTCTACAGTCCGGTACAGAGGGTGAGAGGTGTCGTCCTCTCAGCCACCTCCTCTACAGAGTCCAGAGGACAGCCCAGGACAGAGCTGGCCCTCCTGACCAGCTTATTAAAGGTCCCATGGCATGAAATTTTCACTTTCTGAGGTTTTTGAACGTTAATGTGAGCTCCCCTACCCTGTTTAGGTCCCCCCCCCCCATGGTTAAAAGTTGTGAAATGTCTAAACTGAGCATTTGCGATCCTTTTCTGCGTTACAAAAAATCGGAGCTCAAACGGGCGATTTTGAACAAGGAAACTTATTGACGTCAGATCAAAAAAAGAAATGCAAATGCAGCTCCACCCCCGTCTGTCTGAACTCAGCGTCTCTGTAAATCACGCCCAGAGAGTTTGGACTGCGAATGCGCTAGGCAATGTGAAATGCGTTTTTTTATTTGCCTGGAGGCACGTCCGAGTGTTTCTAGGCTCGGAAGTCCTTTATCTGAGCCTCTGGACCTTTGAACAGCAGTGGTTTAATTTTATTTTCTGTGGAAATGTGTTTATTTCATTGAAAAGGCTCTCCTTTCCTCCTCCGCTCTTAAAACGCGGAAATGGATTAGCTGAGAGCTGAGAGCGGAGAGTTTGGCCACGCCCCCACCCTCTACTATAGGCCAGCTCTTTTCTCCTCATTTGCATTCAAGCAACAACGCCCATTATGGCCTGTTCAGAGAGAGAAAAATTACTCTCTCTCATCTTATCTCTGTTTCTCATGCACTGTGTTGAAGGATTCATTTACAGTATTAGGGAACCATTAAGGAGCCATATAAAAGCATCAAGAAGTACCATGTCATGGGATCTTTAAGGCTCAGGTGGTTGCACCCACACCAGTCCACAAAGCCTCTGATGACCGAGCGGTACTCCAGCTTGTTCCCCTCAGACACACAGCCCACAATGGACGAGTCGTCAGAGAACTTCTGGAGATGGCAGCTGTCCGTGTTGTAGATGACTCCATACTCCCCACAACTGTACGACTGTCTGTTCTAATGTTTCCTCATCACAAATAAACCTGGAGTTGTGTTTTTTTGTTTCATTCGCACATGTTTAACACACAAACCTGCAGATTTAGGTTCTGAGTTCTTCTCTCAAACTGAAAACACTCTGTTCCACCTTGTGATGTCATGTGGTGATACAGGAAGTGTGCCACTGCGTTTTTAAACTCCACACACCTTCACCTTTCAGCTCTGGACTCTACTGAACTAGAAGGAGCTGTTAACTTAATTACCATTTCATGACATCACAAGCTGGAACAGAGCATTTCGAGCTCAGATTTTTGTTTATTACTTTATTTCTATTTTTAATTTTTACCTGTTCGTATATGAACACGAATATACGTTTACCGCGGGGGGTTACGTTCTAAAAATAACCTGTGATAAGCGAAATCCGCGAAGTAGGACAACTTTATATTTTACAATTATTCCACATGTTTTAAGGCTGTAAACGCCTCACCACACACATTATACACTTTCTCAGACTGGAATTAACCTTTTCTCACATTTCTCCCTCATTTAAACACTCAAACTTTTGTAGATTTTCAACCAAAAAAAAAAAGTATTAATAGTGACGTGTGTATTTCACCGTTCCTCTGACCGGGCCTCTTCGTCCTGGCGTCGCTCCGCCTCGGCGCAGGCGTCTTTTTCCGAGTGAAGAACACGGTTATGGGGAGTTGTTGTCGCTCTTTTTTCTTTTGGGCGAGAAGATTCTTATAAACAGCCATGCCAACCTCTGATTATATTTGAGAACGTTTCGTCGACATTGTGGGTTTTGTCGGGGAGAAAACTTGCAAACGTACAGCACTTCAGAGTCACACTGCGAGCGAACATTTATATAAATCTGGCTGAACACATTCTGTACAGGAGACATGGAGGGGAATGACGGACAAATCGACAAAGGTCTACAGTCCCTTAGCCAATCAGGACGCAGAACACAATGTGCCTTGATACACTATTTAAAAAATTTGAATTAAAAAAAAAAATCCGCGAAACAGCGAGGCCGCGAAAAGTGAACCGCGATATACCGAGGGACCACTGTATATAATTCTGCCTGATTTGACTCTGGTCTCTACTGTGTCCAAATACTTTCCCTTGTGGATCAATGAAGTTTGTCTATTACAGACATATAATTTTAGTAGAACGTTGAGGTTTTGTTCATTGTAAATCAAAATACAGTGGTACCTCACCTGACGAATGTCCCAACAAATGAAAATTTCAAGTTACGAAACGCCTTCACGGTAAATTTTGGTCTCTAGATACGAAAGAAAATTCAAGTTACGAAACGCGAAATCTCAAAAATTCAAATAATGCGCTCAGCCACACACATTATACGCTTTTCTCAGACTGGATTTAAACTTTTCTCACATTTGTCTCTCGTTTAAACACTCAAACTTTCATAGATTTTTAACAAAATTATTAATAGTGAAGTGTGGGGGGAAGGGGGAGGGCGGTGTGTGTGTGCGCGGACACGTGTGTGATAGCGCAGCATGACCCGGCGCGGGGCTGCCAGCAGGTCTAGACCTGGACTAAACCAGGACTGGACCAAGACTAAACCTGGACTAAACCAGGACTAAACCTGGACTGGACCAGGACTAGACCAGGTGGATTAAAGCGCGGGTCTATTTCCTGGTTTCGTTTCGAGTCACGGCTGAGGCGAGCAGCGAGGGGGACCGCACTCAGTCTGAGCGCATGAACGAGACCCGTGCTCAAACCGTGCCTCCTCTAGACCTCCTCTAGACCTGCAGGTCTAGACCACCGCGGCTCTTGCATGCGTTCGTGGGTCTCGTTCATGCGCTCAGACTGCGTGCGGTCCCCCTCGCTGCTCGCCTCAGCCGTGACTCGAAACGAAACCAGAAAATAGACCCGCGCGCTGCGCTTTAATCCACCAGGTTTAGTCCAGGTTTAGTCCAAGTTTAGTCCTGGTCCAGTCCAGGTTTAGTCCAGGTCTAGACCTGCTGTCAGCTCCGCACCGGGTCATGCTGCGCTATCACACGTGTCTTCTCCCCCCTCCCCCTTCCCCCCACACTTCATTATTAATACATTTTGTTGAAAATCTATGAAAGTTTGAGTGTTTAAACGAGAGACAAATGTGAGAAAAGTTTAAATCCAGTCTGAGAAAAGCGTATAATGTGTGTGGCTGAGCGCGCATTATTTGAATTTTTGAGATTTCACGTTTTGTAACTTGAATTTTCTTTCGTATCTAGAGACCAAAATTTACCGTGAAGGCGTTTCGTAACTTGAAATTTTCGTTTGTCGGGTCATTCGTAAGGTGAGGTACCACTGTATATTTATTATATTTAATTATGCTCTGGGTGAAGATAGGGGGTAGGTAAAAACAAAATTTTTGGAGCTTTCAAGCCCTCAAATGCAGGACAAATGCAGGACAGTGCAGGATTTGTACTCAAACATCACTGTTAAAACATGGACAAAAGCTCAGGTAAGGAAGCCTAAGTTTTAGTTATAAGCAGTGTCCACCAGCACTCTGGCCAGAACCGAAGAAGCAGCTTGGATGAGCTGCGAAACGTCTTCAACCAAATAAACTTTTGTCCAGTTGACAAATTGAATTGCTCCTTTTGCTAAGCCTAAGTTTGATAAAATATGTCTCCTTTGAAAAAGTAAATTACTGTTCACTTACATTCAATTGCTAATACAAATATCCTTGTTTTGTTTGATGTTATTTTTTTTATTTTTTCTCCCTTTCCTTGTTCTTTGATAAACGTATTTATTGTGATACTGAAAAATTGGTAAAATAAATAAATAAAAGTTTTCTTAAATCTATGACGTCATGAAAGCGCGACAAAACAGAAGCCCAATCCACGCCCCTTTTTTTATTTGTATAAACCGTATTTTTTATATATATTATACATGATAACGTGATAAATTAAGCGTTCAAGATGTTTTTGGTAAAAAAAATTTAAAAAAAAGTTTCGTAAATCTATGATCTATGACGTCATGAACACGCGACGAAACAGAAGCTGGGTACACGCCCCTCTTTAGTTGTATAAACCGTATATATTTTTAAAATATTTTACATGATAACGTGGTAAATCAAGTGTTTAAGATATTTTGTAGTAAAATAAATAAATAAATTTAAAAAAATAAATAAAAAGTCCCGTGTTTATGTTTGCGTTTTAAGCCTCGTGGAGTGGTCACGTTTAGTTTATGAGGAAACTGTCCGGGAGTTTCCTCATAAACTAAAGTGAACTTTACGCAGAAATCGAGCCAAAACTTCACATTTCAGGGTGAGGGGTAAAAGGGTAAAGAGGTTATCTCCTGGAGGAAAACGCCCCGCCCCGGTGCGCTTTTATCGGGCAGAGACAGACGGGACTCCGCTGCAAAAAGGACAAAACCGCGGCTTTTGTCTCAATAAAGCTTCATTTTGGAAAGGTATGGGATGTTCTGTTTTGATTTTCTGATGCTCTTGCATGCGGACACACAGGACATCTTTTAACAGGAGACTTTAGAAACATTTCTTTCTTTTTTGACAAGGTGGTTAAAGCTGCATTGTGTAACTTTACTGGTGGAGCGTACGTCAAACGCTTTTCTCCATGGAGATGTTACTGCTTTGTCTGGAATGTTCCACAGTACGGCATTAAACCTTTCTATCTTCATGGAAACCAAACCAGACCGAGTTCCAGGTCAGATCTGTGGAGAGGCGACCCCGCTCACAGTCAGAACTGTCTGTTTTTCTACGGATATTTGAGCTCTAAAACCACCTGTGATTGAATAAACGTAAAGTAGAGCTTTTTAAAGTCACACTGCGGAACATTCCAGGCAGAGAAATGACGTATCCATAGAAACAAGCAGGCGACGGACCCCCAACCAAAAAGTTACACAGTGCACCTTTAAATAACCTGTTTTAAAAGCTTTTGCGACTGTTTCTAGACTTGTTTTGGGAGATTTAGGGCAAAAAAAATGAGGTAAATTACGTTCTTTCTTTGTCCGGAATGTTCCACAGTATGGCTTTAGCCTTTCTGTTTTCACGGAGACCAAACCAGACCAAGTTACTGGTCAAATCTGTGGAGAGGCGACTGATTTTCTAGCTATTTTTGAGCTCTAAAATCGCCTGTAATTGTAAAACCACATTTTGTGTAACTTTTTTGGTTTTGAGGGTTTGCCGTACACTTTTCTTGATTGAAATGTTCCACAGTGTGGCGTTAAACCTTTCTATCTTCACGGAGACCAAACCAGACCGGGTTACAGAGCAGATCTGTGGAGAGGCGACCCCGCTCACAGTCAGAATGTCTGTTTTTCTACGGATTTTTGAGCTCTAAAACCCACCTGTGATTGAATAAATGTAAGGTAGAGCTGTTTAAAGTCACACTGCGGAACATTCCCGGCAGAGAAATGACGTATCCATAGAAACAAACAGGCGACGGACCCCCAACCAAAAAGTTACGTAGTATACCTCATGATTCACAGGTTAAATGTGCATTGCGTAACTTTTTGGTAGGGGGTCTGTCTCCTTGTTTCTATGGATATGTCATTACTCTGCCAATAATAATAATAATAATAACTGATGCCAAAGGAAATAAAATAAATAAATAAGAGAAAAAAAGAAAGAAAAATTAAAATAGTAATATAATGAAATGAAATAAAAATTCTAATAAATAAAATGAAGTAAACCTACGACCAGTTAATAATCTTATAACATTAGTTCCAACCAAAATATCATCTGAACTGATATTTGGAAGCCGCTGTTTTCCGATACCAGTATCATATCGGTGAATCGTGGTATTGGTATTGATTTCTTCATGTGTCTGTCCCCAGGTGTTTCTCGGTGAGATGTTTGGTGCTGTGGTGGTGGGTCTGGGCGTGGCCGGGTCCGTCAGAATCAGGGACATGTTGGCTCCTTTACCGGGCAGCGCCGCAGAAAAACTCACCGTCAAAGGGTTCATTTCCAGGTAAACTCTTCACGGTGTGTGTCTAAACCGGGTCTAAACCAGGTCTAAAGTAGGACTAAACCAGATCTAAACCACAACTAAACTACAATAAGGCTAAACCCAGTCTGAACCAGGTCTAAACCGGGTCTAAACTAGGTCTAAACCATGTCTAAACTAGGTCTAAACCGGGTCTAAACCAGGTCTAAACTAGGTTTAAACTAAGGCTAAACCAGGTCTAAACCAGGTCTAAACCAGGTCTAAACCAGGTCTAAACCATGTCTAAACCGGGTCTAA
This sequence comes from Paratrypauchen microcephalus, assembly GCA_036785185.1. Taxonomy (NCBI): domain Eukaryota; kingdom Metazoa; phylum Chordata; class Actinopteri; order Gobiiformes; family Gobiidae; genus Paratrypauchen; species Paratrypauchen microcephalus. The sequence goes on along the minus strand of JAVJIX010000044.1, from coordinate 5,672,145 downwards.
ACCAGGTCTAAACCAGGTCTAAACTAGGTCTAAACTAGGTCTAAACCAGGTCTAAACCAGGTCTAAACCAGGTCTAAACTAGGTCTAAACCATGTCTAAACTAGGTCTAAACTAGGTCTAAACCGGGTCTAAACCAGGTCTAAACTAAGGCTAAACCAGGTCTAAACCAGGTCTAAACTAGGTCTAAACTAGGTCTAAACCGGGTCTAAACCAGGTCTAAACCAGGTCTAAACTAGGTCTAAACTAAGGCTAAACCAGGTCTAAAGTAGGACTAAACCAGATCTAAACCACAACTAAACTACAATAAGGCTAAACCCGGTCTGAACCAGGTCTAAACGGGTCTAAACTAGGTCTAAACTAGGTCTAAACCAGGTCTAAACCATGTCTAAACCGGGTCTAAACCATGTCTAAACTAGGTCTAAACCGGGTCTAAACCAGGTCTAAACTAGGTCTAAACTAAGGCTAAACCAGGTCTAAACCAGGTCTAAACTAGGTCTAAACCGGGTCTAAACCAGGTCTAAACTAGGTCTAAACTAAGGCTAAACCAGGTCTAAACCAGGTCTAAACCATGTCTAAACCGGGTCTAAACCATGTCTAAACTAGGTCTAAACCGGGTCTAAACCAGGTCTAAACTAGGTCTAAACTAAGGCTAAACCAGGTCTAAACCAGGTCTAAACTAGGTCTAAACCGGGTCTAAACCAGGTCTAAACTAAGGCTAAACCAGGTCTTAAGTAGGACTAAACCAGATCTAAACCACAACTAAACTACAATAAGGCTAAACCCGGTCTGAACCAGGTCTAAACTAGGTCTAAACTATGGGTGTGCAAAATAATAATGACAGTGCATCGCAATACTAACTTTCACAATATACTGCATCGATTCTTGATGCCAAAAATCGATTTATCGAACTATGAAATCATCATCATCATTATCATCATCATCATCATCATCATTTTATTTTGGTTTATGTATTTTAGAATTACATTTTTACATTCAGCACTCATTATTATTTTTAAACCAAAAAAGGAATAGGCTGAAGCGGTGCTTATGTGGCGCCAATCTTATTTACACAAACAAAAACGAATACAGCTTTACATTAGAGTTTCACATATGAAACATAAAGAAAGAAAGTACAATACAGTTTTCATAAATGGTTTTGATAATCATTCATCTTTTTTTGTTTGAGACATTTTTTAAATGTGAACAAGGAAGAACAAAATTTACATTCATCATTAAGTTCATTCCATAACTTTACACCAATAACAGAGACACATCTGGATTTTACATTTGTTCTTAATTTGACCTGTTCAAAGTGATCTAAACCTCGTAAATTATAACGACCAACTCTTAATTTAAAGAAATCGCTAATACTTTTTGGAATCAGATTATTTTTAACTCTATAAAGAATCTCTAATACTTTACTATCAACAATATCTCTTAACTTTAATGTTTTATTAAGTATAAACAAATCATTAGTTGGTTCATAACATCCGACCTTATTGACTATTCTCATTGCTCTTTTTTGTAATTTGAACAAAGATTCAATCAGGGTTTTTCCTGCATTTCCCCACAGCTCTGCACAGTAAAAGAAACTAGGAACTATAAATCAAAAACATCCCCTTTTTATTCAATACAGTTCATTACAGTTCAGTTCTTATTTTGCACAGTATGCCAATAGTTTTTGAAACTTTACTTTTTATATACTCGATGTGTGATTTCCAAGACAGTTTACTGTCTATGATCACACCTAAAAATTTTGCCTCATAAACTCGTTCAATTTCTTTACCATTCAAATATCATTTTGCATCACCTATATTTCTGTTACCTGAAAATATCATAAATTTAGTTTTGTTTTCATTCAAGGATAGCTTGTTGTAATCAAACCACTCTTTTATCAAAGCAAATTCTTTTTCCACCAATTTCAATAACTCGTCAATATCTTTACCAGTACAAAAAATGTTTGTATCGTCTGCAAACATAATGAATTTCATTTGTGTTGTTACAGAGAAAATATCATTTACATAGAGGATGAATAATTTAGGTCCAAGGACCGAGCCTTGTGGAACTCCGCATTTAATCTTTTCAATTTCTGAATTTACATTATCTATTGATACATATTGTACTCTATTGTCTAAATAACTTTGTAACCATTGATTTGTTTTACCTCAAAGGCCATAATATTCACATTTATTTAACAAAAGAGTGTGATCAATGGTATCAAATGCCTTACTTAAATCAACAAAAACACCCACAGAATTTAATTTTTGGTCAACTGCTGTTGCAATGTGCTCAGTAAATTTCATCACAGCTAATGAAGTTGAGCAATTGCTCCTAAATCCATACTGGTGGTCATTTAATAAATTGTGCTTATTAATAAATGCATCCAATCTTTTTTCAAAAAGTTTTTCTAATATTTTAGAAAACTGCGGTAGTAAAGACACCGGTCTGTAATTTGACAGCAGTTGTTTATTGCCACTTTTGTAAATAGGAATCACCTTCACTATTTTCATTTGATCTGGAACAATACGAGAAGTAAAAGATTTATTATAAATGTAAGTAAGAGGCTCAATTATAGAGTGAATAACTTCTTTGATTAGAGACACAGCAGTACCGTGGCAGTCTGTGGATGTCTTGTTTTTCAACTGGTGTACAACTTCTAAAATATCACTTTGACATACACCACTTAAAAACATTGTATCACTGTTATAGAAAGTGTTGGATTTGCTGTCCTTAAGATTTGGTATTTTATCAGCTAAATGAGTACCTATATTAACAAAATAATATTTAAACTCATTGACAATTTCCTGTTTATTTTCAATGTTTACATTTTTATTTTGAATGCGGGTTGGAAAATATTTTTCTTTATTATTTTGTATTACTTTACGTATTACCTTCCATGTACCCTTAAAGGTCCCATGACATGGTACTTCTTGATGCTTTTATATGGCTCCTTAATGGTTCCCTAATACTGTAAATGAATCCTTCTTCAAAATCAACACTCACTGCATGAGAAACAGAGATAAGATGAGAAAGAGTATTTTTTTCTCTCTCTGAACCGTCCATAATGGGCGTTGTTGCTTGAATGCAAATGAGGAGAAAAGAGATGACCAATAGTAGCGGGTGGGGGCGTGGCCAAACTCTCCGCTCTCGCTCTCAGCTGTCAGCTGTGCGCTCTGATCCATTTCCGTGTTTTTGCACGGGGGGAGAGATTTGAAGCGTTCCATTGAAAAATAAACACATTTCCACAGAAAATAAAATTAAACCACTGCTGTTCAAAGGTCTACTTGCCAATAAAATCTCAGGAGATCATTTTTGCGCATTCTCTCCTCTAGAGGTCGCCCTGGTGACTCGAGTTGTTTTTTCAGAGGTCGGCGTAACAAACCTTCTCATAGGAGGGGCAGCAATACCATGAATCATTTTAAAAATTAGGCAGATGTTTGCGTACATTATTTGGTTATCAAAATTTTAAAAATTATATTTAGAAAGAATGACAGTGGTGATACTGTCTAGACTTTTTGTCGTGAATCTTTAGAGCGTTTTTGTAAATTGACTCAAGGGGCTTTAAGTCTGTTTTGCACCTGCGACCAGCTTGTCATGCAATATAGAAAGAATTTAAATACATGTGTGATGCCTCAGTCAGAAATCCTCGTATATACCTAAAATTTGCCAGATTAAATTTGACAGAATTTCTGAGCTTTTTTACATGGTTTTTAAAAGTTAATGTTGAGTCCAACGTGACACCTAAATATGTAAATTCATTGACATTTTTAATTTTCTTCCCATTTATATGAGTGACTGGATAATTTAGAAGTTTTCGTCTGTTTGTAAAAAACATTGCAACTGTTTTCTGCATTTAAAGTGAGACTAGAATTTTGCAACCAATCATCCACCTTCTTCAGTTCCCCTGTTAATCTCACGGCCACTTCTGCAGCATTTTTCCCATGAGTAAACAGGACTGTGTCATCCGCATACATGATGACATTGGAATCACACACCGATGGGAGATCGTTGATATACAAACTAAAAAGCAGAGGCCCTAATATAGAGCCCTGCGGAACTCCCATGGTGCAGTCTTTTAAAGGAAAAGTAACGTTATTTTACAATCTGAGCCTTCTTTCGGTAATAAAACAAGTCGTTTGACTCACCCATATCACGTTCGTGTCATTTGGAGCTGTTTGAAGAAAGTTATGTTGTGGCGTTTCTGTTAGCATTTGTTAGCATTTGTATTCGGGGCATTACTTTGCGGTCTCCAAATAACACAAACTTTAGCACTTTTCAAATCATAGAAGCCCGATGTCTTAATGAAAAATTTCGTTTGAAGCAAAAGTGGCCTGTAATCTGAGGTTTATCCATAGTTTTCAGCTTTGCGTTTCATGTTTGGGCCCCGGGAGCCCCGGGACGCCAGTGCGCACGCCAGTGCATGCGCACGCCAGTGCATGCGCACGCCAGTGCATGCGCACGCCAGTGCATGCGCACGCCAGTGCATGCGCACGCCAGTGCATGCGCACTGGCGTCCTCATCTACTCGAAACTATGGCTAAATCTCGGATTACAGGCCACTTTTGCTTCAAACTAAATTTTTCATTAAGACATCGGGCTTCTATGATTTGAAAAGTGCTAAAGTTTGTGTTATTTGGAGACCGCAAAGTAATGCCCCGAGCATATGATACAGCACCATGTTAACAGATAGGGGATCATTACTAGAACAGAACGGCTCAACATAAGTTCTGCGATACTGCTCCAATTGACAGAAAAATGCTATGGGTGAGTAAAACTACTTGTTTTATTGCCGAAAGAAGGCTCAGATTGTAAAAAAAACGTTAATTTGCCTTTAAAGGGATATGCCACCCTCAGGTCAAATTTGGGCATCTCCCCACAGTCCAGAGACTAAAATAAGTGGTGGAAAGCGTTTTCCTGCTCACCCAGCCATTGTCCGAGTCTGTCGCCACTGACCGCCGCGGTATCTGGTGCTCCTCCGCCTTAGACTGGAGTCTAACGTAGCCAGAGAAAGATTTCGTCCAAAAGGAATTAATTTGCTCGATGCGTTTCCCAATTACTTTCTGTGTAGTGCGCATTCATATCGAGTGCAAATAAATGTGCAAATCAACACGGAGAGCTTGACTTGGTCATTTTGGGTGGGAACTATTTTCCAGTGCGTAAGAATACAGCCGTATCACGCACCACGTTGTGCAACAGGGGAACTCCCTTCCCTGTGCGTAACTGGGATTCCCCTGGCAGCTTAGACTCCAGTCTAAGGCGGAGGAGCTGCAGATACCGCGGCGGTCAGTGGCGACAGACTCGGACAATGGCTGGGTGAGCAGGAAAACGCTTTCCACCACTTATTTTAGTCTCTGGACTGTGGGGAGATGCCCAAATTTGACCTGGGGGTGGCATATCCCTTTAAGGGCGACAGTGTGCGATTTACTCTAACACACTGCTTTCTGTGACCCAGGCATAGGAGCGATGTTTTGTCTCCAGTCCAGATATCACCACATCCTCCATTCTGGTGTACTGCTCCAGCTGCTCCACTCTGTTTTCCAACTCTTCAATCTTCTTGTCTTTGTCTTCAATTACTTTCCTCAAATGTTTCACTTCATCAATCAGTTTTAATAAATCCGACCGCTGATCCACCACTTTCTTCAGCTCACCAGACATAAAGTTTAGTGAGAGCTTGACATCTTCCATGTCTTTTGCCAGGGTCTTTGCCATGACAGTGTGGTGATGGGCCTCCAGAAATGACGAAAGACCAGACCCCCCAGGATTTCGCGGGCATTTTTTGTGATTGTTGCGGGCTAAAATGCCTGAATTTGCGGGAGCTTTTCCAAAAAGTTGCGATGAAAGTTGCTGTGCTTTTAAGGTTTTTGTTGCGATTTTTTTGCGGGAGGAAAAAAATTGAGTAATATTTTGAATACTGAGTTATTACTGACAAAGAATAATACAAAGACACAATTATCACAGATATGGTCCTAAAACAACCTTACCAATATCGAAAATAAATTACTACTAGGAGGGGAACTGTTTCGCCCGGTCTTTTGCTGTTATTTTAGTGGGCAAATGGCGCCGCAGACATGTTTCTTTGCCGTTAGAAGCCGTGTCTCAATTCCCAGAGCGCGCGGCTCGGAGCGTGGCCCGAAGTACACCAGCGCGACGACTGCTGTCCCACTTCTCTTTTGTCCGCGGCTTTTGTCCGAAGACCGCAGTCGTTAAGTGGTCCGCGGACTGCAGTCGGGGCTGAGCAAGTGTGCACCGTCTTGACTGCAGTCTGAGCCCCCTTCGGGCCGCGCTCCGAGCTGTGCGCTCTGGGAACTGGGACACGGCTGCAGTAAAGCAGAATGTTGCGGCTTCCAAACTCAAACCTTTTAGCCGCCGAGAATATGAGGTTGGGTCCTATGGCTCGCAGATTTGTGACGCGCAAAGAGGAGGCTGTGGTGACAGATACGCTGAGATCCAGATATGCGTTTTGTGCATTTATTACAAAAAGAGCGCACACAGTTATGACAGCGCAGCAGGATGAAATGGAACTCATGGAAACCAGCAGGATGAACAGATTAACGTGAAAGATGAATGAATGGTTTGCGTTCAACAAAAAATACGGCTACACCCCAACCCGGACTCTCTCCTCTGTGTGACAGGTGAGCGCGCGCTTTTACACGCACACACTTCCGTACGTGCACACACCCAGACTCACGTGACCCACCGCCTCTGCCGCACACACACACACAAACGCACCGTGCACCTCATCTCAGTTATGTCTCCTACACAGAAGGAAGTTGGTCGGCGTTCAATACGTCGCCGATGATTGGTCAAAATTAGTAAAAATTGCGGAAAAGTTGCGGTGATTGGTCAAAATTGCAACACCGCCCTGAATTCGCGGGGATTGGCTGAAGTTGCGTTGAAGTTGCAAATCGCAACATCGCGAATTCCTGGAGGGTCTGAAAGACGAAAGCTTAAAGGAGAACATAAGGTGACCAGACGTTCCTTTTTACCCGGGACAGTCCCAGTTTTGAGCCCTGTGTCACCCTGTCCCAGCGGATTTATACAGAACCACTGATTTGTCCCAGTTTTATACAAGAAATGTCCCAGATGTCTCATTTTTGACCAATCTGATCCCCACTAACAGTGAAGGGGGCCAATATATTGTCATTTTTTTCAGCTAAAATCCAGAAAAACTTGCCTGAAAATGACTATAAGGGAAAAAATAATAATAAAAATGCACCGACAGTCCCTCAGATTTTATAGTGAATGTCTGGTCACCCCATGTTCTCCTTTAAGCTTTCGTCTTTCTTCCCTTGTTCGTTGTGGATAAATTCATGAAGAACGTTTCTCTCCTTTGTGGACCTTTGTTGGTTGAAGATTTGGTGATGGGGCAGATTTATGAAGCTGGTGGAGAAAACGACAGACATTTCCACAGACATTTTGCCAAAGAAAACCATTAACCGGAAGTTCCTCAGTCCTACGGCGAGGCACTTCCGCCCGTTGCGTGTATATACTCAGTGCTCTCTTGCGCCCCTTGTGTTCAGGCGGAGTATGGGCCCGCAGCAGGGCGTGGAGCAGGTGTCCATGTCAGACGCCCTGAACAGAGATGACGTCAGCGTGGCGTTCGTTTGCACCGAGAACGAGTCGCACGAGGAGGCGGTCAGGTACGCCAGCTCGCTCACTGTATACGACTTTTAAAATTCAATAAAATATACAATAAAAATTCTAATGAATTGATATAAAGACTAACCAGTTATATTTAAATGGAGATGACTTCAGGAGATGACCTAAACCAGATCTAAACCAGGTCTAAACCAGGTCTAAAGTAGGACTAAACCAGGTCTTAACTAAGGCTAAACCAGGTCTAAACCAGGTCTAAAGTAGGACTAAACCAAAGCTAAACCAGGTCTAAATCAGGTCTAAAGAAGGAATAAACCAGGTCTAAAGAAGGAATAAACCAGGCCTAAACCAGATCTAAACCAGGTCTAAATTAAGGCTAAACCAGGTCTAAAGTAGAACTAAACCAGAACTAAACCAGGACTAAACCAGGTCTAAACCAGGTCTAAAGAAGGACTAAACCAGGACTAAACCAGATCTAAACCAGGTCTAAATTAAGGCTAAATCAGGTCTAAAGTAGGAGTAAACCAGGTCTAAACCAGGTCTAAACTAAGAGTAAACCAGGTCTAAACCAGGTCTAAAGTAGGACTAAACCAGGTCTAAACCAGGTCTAAACCAGGACTAAACCAGGTCTAAACCAGGTCCATAGTGTATTCTAGTTTATTTGCTCTTATCCTTGTTCTGATCCGCTCCAGATCGTTCTAAACACATTCAGGAAAGGTTCTGCTCTGTCCTGTCAACAGAACTTTTTTTCGTATCAATACCTGAGAAAAGATGAGTAGGTTCTATGTCGGTTCTAGGTTCGATACTAGTTTTAGTATCGATTAGTATCTGATTATCAATACCCTACAAGTAAGAGGACAGTGTAAGAGTACCTGATTGGACGTAACATTTGATTTATGATTTGTAATTATCTAAATCTGGAGAATGTTGAAAGATAGACACAAAAAGTAGGAAAACAGTAGGCTACGTGCACTACAGGACTAGACCAGGACTAAATCAGGACTGGACAAGGACTGGACCGGGACTAAACCAGGACTGGACCGGGACTGAACCAGGACTAAACCAGGACTGGACCGGGACTGAACCAGGACTAAACCAGGACTGGACAAGGACTGAATCAGGACGAGACCAGGACTAAACCAAGACTAAATCATGGTTGAACCAGGGCTAAACCAGGAATAAACCAGGACTGGACCAGGACTAAACCAGGACAAAACCGGGATTGGACCAGGACTAAAGCAGGACTAAAGCAGGACTAAACCAGGACTAAACCAGGACTGAATCAGGACTAGACCAGGACTAGACCAGGACTGAACCGGGACTAAACCAGGACTAAACCAGGACTAAACCAGGACTAGACCAGGACTAGACCAGGATTGAACCAGGACTAAATCAGGGTTGAACCAGGGCTAGACCAGGACTAGACCAGGAGACCAGGATGAAACCAGGACTGAACCAGGAGTATATTTTGGATAAATGGATGTTTTGTTTGTTGCAGGCGGTTTCTGGACGGGGGGAAGCACGTGTGTGTGGAATACCCTATGACCCTGAACTTTAAGGCGGCTCTGGAGCTCTGGGACTTGGCTGAACAAAAGGGTGAAGCTCCATTCTATTAAACAACCACTAGATGTCGCTCAAAACCTTATAATTTACACTCAGGTTGACCCTGACGTTAGTGCCGCTTTATACTGAAGAGAGAAAAAATACAGACCTTAAATATATTCTGTGTTTTTTATTCACAACAAAACCTCTAATTCCTGATTTCCCGATTTCCTAAATGAAAAACAAACAAACTGCTCTAATATTGAGACTTAAACACCTCTAAAGCAGGACTAACCCAGGACTAACCCAGGACTAATTCAGGACTGACCCAGGACTAACTCAGGACTGAACCGGCACAAACCCAGGATTAACTCAGGACTAACTCAGGACTAACCCAGGACTAATTCAGGACTGACCCAGGACTAACTCAGGACTGGACCAGGACTGAACCGGGACTAACCGAAGACTAACCCAGGACTAACTCAGGACTGGACCGGGATTAACTCAGGACTCACCCAAGACTAACTCAGGACTAACCCAGGACTGAACCGGCACAAACCCAGGATTAACTCAGGACTAACTCAGGACTGGACCAGGACTGGACCGAGACTAACCCAGGACTAACCCAGGACTCACCCAAGACTAACTCAGGACTAACCCAGGACCAACTCAGGACTAACCAAGTACTAACCCAGGACTAACTCAGGACTGGACCAGGACTGAACCGGGACTAACCCAGGACTAACCGAAGACTAACCCAGGACTAACCCAGGACTAACTCAGGACTGGACCGGGATTAACTCAGGACTCACCCAAGACTAACTCAGGACTAACCCAGGACTAATTCAGGACTGACCCAGGACTGACCCAGGACTAACTCAGGACTAAACCGGCACAAACCCAGGATTAACTCAGGACTAACTCAGGACTGAACCGGGACTAACCCAGGACTAACCGAAGACTAACCCAGGACTAACTCAGGACTGGACCGGGATTAACTCAGGACTCACTCAGGACTAACCCAGGACTAACCCAGGACTAACTCAGGACTAACTCAGGACTAATTCAGGACTAATTCAGGACTGACCCAGGACTGACCCAGGACTAACTCAGGACTGAACCGGGACTAACCCAGGACTAACTGAAGACTAACTCAGGACTAACTCAGGACTGGACCAGGACTGGACCGAGACTAACCCAGGACTAACCCAGGACTCACCCAAGACTAACTCAGGACTAACCCAGGACTAACTCAGGACTAACCAAGTACTAACCCAGGACTAACTCAGGACTGGACCAGGACTGAACCGGGACCAAGTCAGGACTACCCGGAACTAACTCAGGACTGACCCAAGACTAACTCAGGACTAACCTAGGACTAATCCAGGACTAATCCAGGACTAACCCAGGACTGAACCGGGATTAACTCAGGACTAACTCAGGACTGATCTAGGACTGAACCAGGACTGAACCAGGACTAACCCAGGTCTGAACTGGGACTAGACCTGGTGTTTTGCTCGTTTCAGGACTGGTCCTTCATGAGGAGCACATCGAGCTGTTCACGGCAGATTTCAAATGGCTGAAGGAGAAAGTGGAGGGACAGAAGCTGCAGGAAGGAGCTCTGCATTTCACCGGTGAGAACGTTTAAATAAACCACACAAAAAACACACTACGGAACATTCTCCACAAACATAGATAAAGATGAAGATTATAGCCAAAGGAACAAAAGCGCTGCATCCCTTTCCTTCCTTCGGTATAATCGATTCCTTTTCTTTCACTCAATGCCACATTCACTGATCTGTTTATCCAGCGGAGTGTCTTGCCCAAGGGCACGGCCCCAGGACAAACTCGTGTCTGTTGTGCAGGTGGTAGTTTGAAGCCGGGGTTTGGGTTCCTGGCGTTCACCGGGATCGCGCGGCTCACGTGGCTCGTGGAGCTGTTTGGAGATCTGAGCGTGACCGGAGCGACTCTGGAGGAGGATCCGAGCAACAACTACAGCAAAATGACCGCTCAGCTGCTGACGGCGGACTGCAGGTGAGGGAGGGGCCGTAACCAGGGGCAACAGGTGAGGGAAGGGCCGTAACCAGGGGCACCGGGCGAGGGAGGGGCCATAACCAGGGGCAACGGGAGAGGGAGGGGCCGTAACCAGGGGCACCGGGTGAGGGAGGGGCCATAACCGCGGACCGCAGGTGAGGGAGGGGCCGTAACCAGGGGCAACGGGAGAGGGAGGGGCCATAACCAGGGGCAACGGGTGAGGGAGGGGCCATAACCAGGGGCAACGGGTGAGGGAGGGGCCATAACCGCGGATGGCATGTGAGGGAGGGGCCGTAACCAGGGGCAACGGGTGAGGGAGGGGCTGTAACCAGGGGCAACGGGCGAGGGAGGGGCCATAACTGCGGACGGCAGGTGAGGGAGGGGCTTTAACCAGGGGCAACAGGTGAGGGAGTGGCCGTAACCAGGGGCAACGGGTGAGGGAGGGGCCGTAACTAGGGGCACCGGGTGAGGGAGGGGCCATAACCGCGAACGGCAGGTGAGGGAGGGGCCGTAACCAGGGGCAACGGGTGAGGGAGGGGCCATAACCATGGATGGCAGGTGAGGGAGGGGCCGTAACCAGGGGCAACGGGTGAGGGAGGGGCCATAACCGCGAGCGGCAGGTGAGGGAGGGGCCGTAACCAGGGGCAACGGGTGAGGGAGGGGCCATAACCGCGAGCGGCAGGTGAGGGAGGGGCCGTAACCAGGGGCAACGGGTGAGGGAGGGGCCATAACCGCGAGCGGCAGGTGAGGGAGGGGCCGTAACCAGGGGCAACGGGTGAGGGAGGGGCCATAACCATGGATGGCAGGTGAGGGAGAGACTGTAACCAGGGGCAACGGGTGAGGGAGGGGCCATAACCGCGAGCGGCAGGTGAGGGAGGGGCCGTAACCAGGGGCAACGGGTGAGGGAGGGGCCATAACCATGGATGGCAGGTGAGGGAGGGGCCGTAACCAGGGGCAACGGGTGAGGGAGGGGCCATAACCATGGATGGCTGGTGAGGGAGGGGCCGTAACCAGGGGCAACGGGTGAGGGAGAGGCTGTAACCAGGGGCAACACAGGTCCCTTCATAAACACAGAAGTCGGCTGAAGTTCTGTCTCTGTCCTCCAGACCTCTGACCTGGATCGAGGAGCGGGGACCAGGGTTTCCCAGAGCCAAGAACATAAACTTTAAATTCGACTCGTTCACACTGACAGAGCTGCCCCCTCCGGCCAGCAGGGGCGCCGTGGGGCTCTTCATGCAGGACTTGGTGTTGTTTGGGGCGAAGCTCACGGGGCAGGTGTCGTCAGAGGAGCTGCAGAGGGAGAAGAAGAGAGTCCTGCACTGCCTGAACCTCGCACAGACCATACAAGACCTGAGCCACAAACCCACGCAGGACTGAACCAGGTCTAAACCAGGACTGAACCAGGACTAAACCAGGACTAAACCAGGACTGAACCAGGACTAAACCAGGACTAAACCAGGACTGAACAAGGAATGAACCAGGACTGAACCAGGACTAAACCAGGACTAAACCAGGGCTGAACCAGGGCTGAACCAGGTCTAAACCAGGTCTAAACCAGGGCTGAACCAGGGCTGAACCAGGTCTAAACCAGGACTAAACCAGGACTGAACCAGGTCTAAACCAGGACTGAACCAGGTCTAAACCAGGACTGAACCAGGACTAAACCAGGACTAAACCAGGACTGAACCAGGTCTAAACCAGGACTGAACCAGGACTGAACCAGGACTAAACCAGGACTGAACCAGGACTGAACCAGGACTAAACCAGGACTAAACCAGGACTAAACCTGGACTAAACCTGGACTGAACCAGGACTGAACCAGGACTGAACCAGGACTGAACCAGGACTGAACCAGGACTGAACCAGGGCTGAACCAGGGCTGAACCAGGGCTAAACCAGGGCTGAACCAGGACTAAACCAGGGCTGAACCAGGACTAAACCAGGACTAAACCAGGGCTGAACCAGGACTGAACCAGGACTGAACCAGGGCTGAACCAGGACTGAACCAGGACTGAACCAGGACTGAACCAGGACTAAACCAAGACTAAACCAAGACTGAACCAGGACTAAACCAGGACTAAACCAGGACTAAACCAGGACTAAACCAGGACTGAACCAGGACTGAACCAGGACTGAACCAGGACTAAAACAGGACTAAAACAGGACTAAAACAGGACTAAACCAGGACTAAACCAGGACTAAAACAGGACTAAACCAGGACTAAACCAGGACTAAACCAGGACTGAACCAGGGCTGAACCAGGACTGAACCAGGGCTGAACCAGGCTACAACCAGACTAAACCAGACCTATGTCAGGACTAAACCAGGACTAAACCCAAACATTAACCAGGACTAAAGACTAAACCAGGACTGAATCAATTTGAAGCCCGTTGTCATGGAGACGAGTCGTTTGGTCGGCTGACGGCCTCTCGACACGACGTTTGGAACGAAGGATTAACGAGGGCCGACCCGACAGTGAAGGAAACAGAACTAAACACTGAAAAACTACTGAACAGAAGGTAAAAAACGTGACTTAAAGCTCACAAGAGTTAACTTTGTGTAATATAGAATCTCTAATAACAATAATAATAATTTATGATTGTTGATAACTTAACGACTTTAAATCTGAAGTGTGTGAATGTATTTTAAATCAATAAAAACATTACTTGATTAAAAATGTGTAACTGTTTTGATATAATGCTAAAAACAGATTCACATTACACTAAAAACAGGCTTGAGAACAAAATTAATATTGTGTTTATTTGGATGTTTTGAACGTTTTTATTATTTACACAGATGTCATGTAAAAAAATCATTTTACAAAACACTTTATACTTTTGTTAGTGTTGTACTTCAATAACAGCGAGTAAATACAGATTTCTGACTAAAACTGAAATTGTAATGTCTAAAAAGTGGCTTCTACAGCGAGAAGTTGAGAAATGTGAATCACCAACAGAAAAGGAATGTGTTCTTCAGGTAAAATTAAACTTAAAAATACATTTGTAATAAAGACTGAATGATTCAGGAAAATTAAAAACAAGATTTGAGTTTTATAATGGGATTCTGTTCAAAACATTAAGATTTCAAATGTTGCATTATAATTAAAATTAGTTAATATTTTCTTGACGATTTTCTTGCTAATCAAAGTGGTTATAAATGAAAGTTCACAACATTTATTTATTTTAATTAGGACAATGCGTATTAATCAACATGACAACAAACAGCATCATTTGTTTTATTCTGACTACTACTCTTATTAATTTAAAAACAAATATTTATTTTTTATTTTATGAAAAGTTAGTAAAAAGTCTCCATATAGACCCTTTTATGGGGGCGGTGACAAAAAAGCTGCGCGCGCATTTGGCAACAGAAGTGCCATTACTCCCCATTCATACAGAGACACGAACTTTTCCAGCACATTCCAGGTTCCAATTTCAGCAAAATGTCTGGTTGTGGTGTGTATGGTTGCCAAAATCGATATTCTACCGGCGGACTAAAGTTTTACCGGATTCCAAGAGGATCACGACCATTTCAAAGCAACAGGCGCCGTCTGTGGCTGCAGAGGATCAAACGCGTTGACTGGAATGAAAACATATTCAGAAATATGCTACATGAAACTCTTCATAAACTACGCTAAACATGTGTGACGGTAGCCGTAACGGCATAGTTCACGGCACCTGTATTACCGTTCACATGCTTTTCCCCTTACACTTCTATATTTCCTTTGCTGTTGTAATGCTGGATATTCTACAGTGTCGCCATGTCCAGCGTTTACTCTAAGCTGCGCACTGTTCGCACATTCTCAGCGCACAAGAAAACTTGTGCAGCGCCCTGTAAATCAGGGATGAAGGAGCTTTTAGTGGATCTCCGCTTTTTATTCAGCCGCGGGGTCATTTTTTTATATCTGTAAAGTGCGAGCCGCGCGGGGGGGGGGCATTTCGGATGTGTGTGTTAGTGTGTGTTTGCTCAGACACATTTAAAATTAGGGGGAACATTGGCCATGTCCCAATTCCAAGTATTACTAGTCGCAATAGAATAATATTTTTGTCTTTAGGGAACAAGGAGCAGACCACCCGGCTCATTGAGCTGAGGCGGGACCTGTTCCATTTCACAGACGCCCATGTGAGAAACGTAGTGCACTAAGATAAAAGGAGAAGTTCAATTTGTCAACTGGAAAAAGTTTGTTTGGTTGAAAATGTTTCGCCGCTCATCCGAGAGGCTTCGTCAGTTCTGGTTATTGTACTGGTTAGACCCTGCTTATATCTCGCTGCCGGGAGGCTCGTCCTACACTGAAAAAACTCTGAAAACGATCCCCCCTAATCTGTCTCTTTGTTTTTCAAATTACTCTGGCGTTGATCGTTTTCAGAGCATTTTCAGTGTAGGACGCGCCTCCCTGCAGCGAGATACAAGCAGGGTCTAACCAGCACTAGAACCAGAGCTGACGAAGCCTCTCGGATGAGCGGCGAAACGTTTTCAACCAAACAAACTTTGTCCAGTTGACAAATTGAACTTCTCCTTTTATCATGGATTCTACCTGGACGACTGAGGGACTTTTCACGTAGTGCACTAAGGACAGGCCGAGTGCACACTCACAAGTGTGCCGTCGCTGAACTGGGAAACGGCCAGTGTCAGTGATGCTGCTCTCTAGAGCCGACAGAGCCTCCTGCAGGGGGCGACACTCATGGTCCAGCATAGACATGAGTTTAGCCAGGATTTATTTGTACTTTTGTTTCTGAATTCGTTTTTCAAGGGACCACCCACGCAGTATCGACCACTACAACGAGATGTATGGTTTACTGGTGATAATCGTTTTTCAACGAAACATCGTTTTACAAGGTAGGTGTTGTTTCATTCTTTAGGCCACGTTAACACTCTTACTAATACTACTACTTTACTAGAGCCAGCTCGCTTGATTCAAGTCGTGTGTTTATAACTTGATGTTGTTATTGATCAATGTTTCTGATCGTAAAATGAGCCTAGTCTGCTAATGATGCCCGTACTAGTTCCAGGGCTCTCAAGTTTTGAGCGGGGTCGTGCGTGTGACTGTAATTTCTGAGGACCGGGGAGCGGGGGGGTGCGAGTGAAACGCACAGACGGAGACACCGGGACCGGAGTCGGTGCGTCTCAGAGGAGACGTGGCACCGGGACTGAGGCTCAGGACGTGCCCGGGGGACGGCGAGCAGACGCGCCGTCCCCCCCTCCCCCTGTTCCCCCTGCTCGGGGGAGCAGGGGGAGGGGGGGGCGCTGAAAACGCGCGGAGCCTGCATAAACTAAGCCACACAGACCGATTTTCTGGGCACAAAAAAAAACAAAAAACACTAATCAGCGTGAGAAATGCCATGTGTGGCGTGTGCGCGTGTGAATACGTCGAATTGCGTGTGTCACACTCTCAATGCGTGAGCCTTGAGAGCCCTGTAGTTCCAAGTGTGATACGTGCTAGTCTAGATGCTAGTCTACGTGCTAGTGTAGCATTTATACTTTACATATAGCCTATCTGATGTTTTCATAGTAAAACTTAGATAGGACTGGTTTTAGACCTATTTTATTCATGCCCTCAAAGAGCAGGGCAGGAGTGTTGTCATAATTCATTCATAATTCATTCATAATTCATTCATAATTCATTCATAATTCATTCATTGATTGTCGTTTCCTTACAGCTGCGCAGGTGATTGGTGGGGATGTGTCTGTTATCCAAGGACACACAGCAGTTTTGTCCTGCTTCCTCACCAAAACTACAGAGAGCCTGATTCAGATCACCTGGCAAAGGAGAACCAGACTGATTAAAGACAACACCAACTGGATCACCATTTCTGACGAAAACGGGGAGCCGTTTTACATCGATGGGAAGGATGAGCGATTCCGTTTTGTCGGAAATGTTTTGGAAAGAAATGGCTCATTGCAGTTGTCTAACGTGACACTGTCTGATGAAGGGACCTACACATGCATATACAGTCTGCATCCTAGCGGTCCCGTCAAGACAGAGATACAGCTGAGAGTACTAGGTATTAAAACTACTGCATGTTTTGTATGGCTACATATTTGGTTCTCATTATTTGTCCATTTTGATTTTGCAGTGCCTCCAGAAACCACAGTGAAAGACAATTTCCTCACTGTGGGAAATGAGGAGGTAGTTCTTGCAACTTGCAAAGCTTCATCGTCCTGGCCTCAAGCGGATCTGGCCTGGGATTTAGGACGACTGTCTCACTTGTTCAGAGTCACCAACAGCTCCACGCAAAACGCAGATGGCACAATCACTACAGTCAGCACATTGTTTGCCATTCCCACAAGAAACCTCCACAATCATTCCGTACAATGTGTTATCAGGAGTCCAGCATTAACAAATGGGACCATCCTTCCTTTCAATATTCAGATCCACTGTGAGTTTTATATTGAATAACTTTTCATTCTGTCTGTGCTCTGTAATAAGTAGCTGAAAATAGAGGAAAACTCATATATATATTATAGTGTAAATATCATCTAATGATGAAGATGTGTTAAACACAAAACCACATTTATGTAATAATAATAATAATAATACATAAGATTTATATAGCGCTTTTCAAAACAACTCAAAGACGCTTTACAGAAAGGAATAAAAAATAATAAAATAAACAAAACAAATTAAATTAATGTGGGTCAAAGGCAATGGTGAAAAGATGAGTTTTGAGCTGTGACTTGAAATTGTTTTCCGAGTTTCTGATATGGAAGGGCAGGGAGTTCCAGAGGGTGAGCAGTGGCAAAGGCTCGGTCCCCCAAGGTCCGGTGCTTGGATTTAAGGATTTAACAGTGGGAGTGAGGAGGTTATAATCATCTGATCGGAGACTGCGGGAGGGACGGTGGGGCTGGAGAAGTTCAGTGAGGTATGGGGTTATGAAGAGCTTTGTATGTGATGAGGAGGATCTTGAAGTGGATGCGCTGTGGGATAGGGAGCCAGTGGAGTTTTTGGAGGACTGGGGTAATGTGGTCTCTGGTGCGGGTGTTGGTGAGGAGGCGGGCAGCGGAGTTTTGGACATATTGCAGTTTTTGGAGATCTGAGGAGGGAAGTCCGTAGAGGAGGCTATTGCAGTAATCAAGTCTAGATGTGATAAATGCGTGGACCAGGGTTTCAGCAGCGGATGGGGTCAGGGAGGAACGGAGGCGGGCAATATTTTTTAGGTGAAAGAAAGCGGTCTTGGTGATGTGGCGGAGGTGTGGCTTAAATGAGAGGGTGGGGTCGAAGATAAATCCGAGATTTCTGATCTGAGGGGAAGGAGTGACTGTGTGACTGTCAATGGAGACAGTGAAATTCTGGATGGAGGGGAGATTTGGGACCAGTAATGATGATTTCGGATTTATTGCAGTTGAGTTTGAGGAAGTTGATGGACATCCATGATTTTATTGCAGTTGGTGATGGACGAGATAACGGCAGGGGTAATGGATTTGGCGGAGAGATAAAGGTGAGTGCCGTCGGCGTAGCTGTGGAATTTGAGTCCGTGCTGATGTATTTTAAGTATTTTTATGTTTTAACTTTGTTTTGTACAGTGTCCTTGGGTGTCTTGAAAGGCGCTTTTAAATAAAATGTATTATTATTATTATTATGAATTATGTGACCAAGGGGAAGCATGTATAGAATGAAAAGTAGAGGACCAAGCACCGAGCCTTGACGGACTCCGCGGAGTGACTGGGATGGTTTGTTATTGACAGTTGTTTATGGAGATGTAGTGGGATCTGTCCGAGAGGTAGGATGAAAACCATGATAGGGCGGAGCCAGTGATGCCAATGGTGGACTGCAGACGTTGGAGAAGAATGGAGTTATCGATGGTGATAGGTCGAGGAGGAGAAGGATGGAGAGAGAACCGGAGTCAGAGGCAAGGAGGAGGTCGTTAGTGACTTTTAGGAGTGCGGTCTCAGTGCTATGGTGGGTGCGGAATCCAAATTGAAAATTTTCATACAGTGAGTTGGAGTGAAGGTGTTGTTTAAGTTGAGTTGCAACAGAACGTTCAAGAATTTTAGACAGAAATGGAAGATTGGAGATGGGACGGAAGTTATTGGGGTTTTCAGGGTTCAGACCAGGTTTCTTGAGTATTGGTGTGACAGCTGCGACTTTGAGAGCAGAGGGTATATGTATATAAATATATTTATGAATTATCCAAATGTGCATGATTTTTAAATACATTTATTTGTAAGCTCTATTTTGAATATAAGTTGCCTGACCTGACTGATACATTTCTATCCTCTTGTGCATGCTTTTTTGAGTGTGTTCATTAGGGTGCTAACCCCCCCGTGTTTTGTTGATATCAAAACACGGCACTGACCCCGATTTTGCGACATCAAAGTCTGATAACGAGCCGAGAGAGCGCACTCGCGGTGTCCGCAGCACCGGAAGAGCACACAAGCTCGCGCGGCCCCGCACACATGTACAAGTTTAATACGAGACATGTACTTTTGTTTCTGAATACGGGACGATTACATTTTTCAACGGATGGTTGGCAACCCTAAACACAATTATACATATATAATACACACCCAAAATTTCAACGTATTTGGAAAAAAAAAAAAAAAAAATTACCACGCGGCAAAAAAAAAAAAAAGCGGAGATCCGCTAAAAAGCGGAACTCTTTCATCCCTGCATACAATACCTTTGAACCTGCTCCATTCATTCATGCGTGTCCTGTTAGTCACTGAACAGTGGGCTTGGAATTTCCCTTCTGCACTGTGATTTAACAATGTTTCCTTTTCCCTTTAGTCCCGCCAAGTGAAGTCAGGATACGAGAAATATCCAAAAATGTATTTGAATGTGTGTGTGAAGCCAACCCAAAGGCCAACTTCACATGGACAAGGTATAAATATCGTCTTATTTGTGTTCTATAACCACAAGGACCACGCCACAACAATGGTATACAATACAAATATTTATTGATGACATGAAGATCTGTAGATGATGAGGTCTTCATACTGAAAGATGAATAAGAGACACATGGTTGAAGGGAGGGGCTGAGAGAGAAGAGACAGGTGGTGTTTTTGGGATAGGCCTGTGTAACTATGTACAGTGGCTTGCGAAACTATTTGGCTCCCTTGAACTTTGTGACCTTTGTGGGCTTTTAATCCCGCATGAGTTGTGTGGTCCTCTGTGTTTTTATTGTTTTTAGTTATTTTATTATTAGCACTTTATTTATTGCTATTTTAGTAATGTTATTATTAAGTTCTATTGATTTTATGTGCAGCACTTTGGAAACTGTCTGTTTATAAAATGTGCTATAGAAATAAAGTTGGATTGGATTGGAGAATACTTTCATTCATTCATTTTCTTCTGCTTTCATTTAGAATATTTTTAGTGGATATTCTCACTTTAGGGTTTGGTTTTAGTATCATTGATTATTCTTTATATTTAGAGAGAGATACTTTATTGATCCTGAGGGAAATTTAAGTTTTGTCAAAAGTTTTGAAAACAGTTTTGTAAACTGTTGTAGTTGCTGTTGCCGCAACGTTTATTCTGCATGTCTCAGTTGCCAGTCAGTCAAAGCGCTCGGTGCAGTTTAAGAGGAGATCAGGTAGGGTCAGCAGATCTGTATCGGCAGTTTCAGGAGAGGAGTAGCCAAAAGTGCCCTCCTCTGTGTCCTGCAACATTGCCGCAGTCTCCAGGGGGAGCCAAGTGAATCACAAAATCCAAAAGTCCCTTACTTGTGTCCTTTTAAACTGCACATGCGGCACTTCTTAATTGGTTAAAATCCCATGACATGATGTTAAAGGTCCCATGGCATGAAATTTTCACTTTCTGAGGTTTTTGAACGTTAATGTGAGCTCCCCTACCCTGTTTAGCCCCCCCCCATGGTTAAAAGTTGCGAAATGCCTAAACTGAGCATTTGCGATCCTTTTCTGCGTTACAAAAAATCAGAGCTTAAACGGGCGATTTTGAACAAGGCACCTTATTGACGTCAGCTCGAAAAAAGAAATGCAAATGCAGCTCCACCCCCGTCTGTCTGAACTCAGCGAAAGCATTTACACATGCAGAAATTTTATTGTTTTTATTGTTTGTTTGTTTCTCTAGGTGCAGTGTGGGACGTGTCTTCGATGGGCCCATTTCGAATGTGTCAAATATACAGATACACACAGATTATACTTGTAGTAACTGTTCGTAGTTTGTAAATTTATTGTAAATTCATGTAAAGAGTAGTGTAGTTTTGTTTTAAATATTTTTAGATTTTGAACATGGAAATAGTAGATTTTTAGTTTTTGAGAAATAGTTTAAATCGTGTACAGGGTGTAAATGTTGTGTAATAACTAGATATATTTTATATGAAACAGGAAAGGAGGACACTTGTGTCCAAAAAGGAGGACAAAGGCCCTAAAGTGAGGACACCTTGTTTTTTGTTGTTGTTTTTTTTGTTTTTGTTTTTTTGTTTTCCCTCAGGGGGATTATGAATAATGTATGAAGTCAACATATATTTATTAACAGGGCTCTCAAGTTTTGAAGATTGCTAGGAGTGAGATTTCTGAGTGAACTTTCTGCACCATGGAGCACAGTGGTAGAGCGCTTACTGGGTCTGACATCAGGCTTCTCTCTAGCACCCGTTGTAGTGGGCAGGCCATCGAAATCTTGACACCAGGACTCATACTTTAACCACGTGGCCAGATCATCTAGGGAGTAAGTCTGGCCAGGACGATTAAACATAAACCGTCCAAACTCAGCTCTCTGCTCTGAAGGAAGCTTACTCAGGAGTCGAGCCACATGGGAGCCACAATGGAGCTCAACCTCACCATCAGGGCCTAAAGTCTTTAACATGCCAACGAGTGACTGTATCTGGAGGGCAAATCGCTCAAACGCCACCACATCCCCTCTGCGAATGTCTGGTGAGTCCATTACAGCTGCGATTCTTCTGAGGGCAAGCTGGTGGGGCTGGCCAAGCTTGTCATTGAGGGCATTCATGGTGTCACTAAAGGGTGTGGTGGAGTGAAGGTAAGCATCCGCTATCAACTTTGCCTCCTCCTTGGCCTCTACTGCTGACATAATGTGGGCGGGAGGAGCACCCCCAAGTGGACACTCCACAGACTACAACCAAACCAGGCACAACTCAGAACAAATACAACACTACAAGAACATAGAAATCAAAGGGCCTTTTGTACAGTGTATTCATTCATTCACACACACACACACACACACACACACACACACACACACACACACACAGGCAGGTAGGCGCACTGCGAAGACACAGAAAATGCCGAAACGCAATGCAGTTTCAAGGATGAATTGCAAAAAAAGTACCCCCGGGGCGTGACAAGTGGGAGGCAGAATGCACAGTGTGCATAGCTGGGACTTGGACACATTATTTTGAAGAATGGGCTTACTGAACATTGAAGAATAGGCTAACTCTCTTTTTATTTTTTCTTAACTAAGGTGTAAGTGTCAGCCTTAAGATTGCTTATATTAATAAATATATTATTTATAAAGCAACTGTTTGTGAGTGTTTTGGGCTATTTTTCAGTATATCCAGATAAAGTGTTCTTTTCTGGGGAATTCAGAAGCACAGTAAGCCCCCGACCCACATAAAACCCCTAAAAATGGGGTGGGGGACTCAAAAAAAAAAAAAATTTCGCGCGCGAGCTGGAAGTGTGTCCTCTTTTCAGTGAAATACAATATGGTCACCCTACGCTAGCAGCTCTAATCAACATACAAGAGTCATTTCGACAAGTGTTTCTCACACTCTCACAGCCACAGACGCCAAGACAAGCGACTTCCGCATGAGGCACTTCAAATGTAAAACCCCATGTGATTTTATATTTTCTAATTCACTGTAATCACTGTTCCCTCTAAGGTGCGCGCGTGCGCAATTGCGCACTGCCCAGACGTTCAGCGCGCACATCAAATCCTTTTCAGCGCATAAAATAAAATCTAACCTGAACACAGCGCTGGATTGACACACGGAATCCAGTCTGATAGATTCAGTTTGCACATGTGAATGTGCACATGCGTTAGGGACAAGCAAACTACAAACAGATTCATTTCGATCGCATTTCACTCGCTTCCTTCAGTAAGACCATAGTTGTCGTGCGCATCGCCGTGGGTCAGAGCGGCAGGTCAGAGCGGCAGGTCAGAGCGGCAGGTCAGAGCGGCAGGTCAGAGCGGCAGGTCAGAGCGGCAGGTCAGAGCGGCAGGTCAGAGCGGCAGGTCCGCACCAGCCGACGGGAGCGCCGCCCGCACACACTCCACGTAGGGAAGAACAGAAGAGGAGACAGGTAGAGCCATAATGTAATCCTCGGCTGTTTTCTTTGTTTCTGTCCAAGCCAAGGTTTTGGTGAGCAAAAAGACGGGACTTTCTGTGTGAAGTGTGAATCCTCTCCCCAGAGCGTTAAACCACAGAGCTCTGTCACTCTCACAGAATTACTTAAACTGGGTAATGATTAAAAAGCAAGATATAAACTGATAAAAATGTATACTTATTTTGGAGATCATTATTTTGAGAAAGACCCATCTTATAGTGTCCTATAGGTCCTACAATCATGCCTAAAAAATCTGCAGCTACATGTAGGCTATAATTATCAAGCTGAAAAAATCTCTCTTCATGTGGTTTTACAGGTTTATACACAGGTATATACACAGGTTATTTTTCAAAATATTGTAATGTTCAATGTTTCACTGACCCTCACACTGACATACAACATGTACAAAGCTCATGAACAGATTTTTGAGAAGTGGACCAAAAAATCAGTTATATTAAAGTAATCTAACAGAAATAACAGCAGTAATTTGATTCATAAGCTGTAACTTGTGATTATCTCAGGTGTGATACTGGTGTGGCCACAGTGTGCAGGTCGGATGTTGCTCACAGGAGTCCAAGGAACGCTCAGGGAGTTAGTGTGTTTGCTCAGACACATGAAAAATTAGGGGGAACATTCACTGTAATCCTCCTGTAATGTCACTATTTTCAGTACAATATTCAAAAACATGTCAACAAAAATACAAGTCACTGAAATGTTTGGAGCAAAACTTAACAACTCTTTAACAATTTAAAACGCAACTAGAACATTTTATTTTGAAGTTCTACCTTTTTCCCGGTACGCTGTTGTGATGGGTTTTTTTTTTTTTTTTTCCATTAGTTTTTCAGTCCAGTCGCAAAAGCCAGTGCAGAGTCGCTGGCTTTTGCTTTGATCGTCGCCGTATAAACGTATTGTTTCGTATCGTTTCCGTAGGTCCTAGGTTAAGTTATTTAGGCAAAATGCTACGGGAAAGTGAAAACACGAATTTCTCTTTTTCAGCTCTGATGTGAGGGATACAGATGCAGTTGACAGTTTCCCACTCAGTATCGACCACTGGAAGGAAATGTATAGTTTACTGGTGATAATCTTTTTTCTACGAAACACTGTTTTACAAGGTAGGTGTTAGGGTTTTCATTCATTATGCCACGTTAATACTCTATTTTTTTTATTTATTTTTTATTTATTTATTTATTTGAATGGGACAGCATGTATTAATGAACGACTAGTGCCGTAAATACACCGGATTTAGCTAGGAGCTCATTTCCATCCGTAGTCCCATTGGAAGGGGTAAAACAGGATACAGTAAAAGAGCAGAACATGCAGTGACAGACAATAATAAAAACACAGTCTAGATTAAGACAATACAACAAACATTATACACATGGTTGGACAAGACATAAAACAAATCTGTACAATCACTTAAAGTGCCATGAGGTAGTTCTAATACTAAGGTGCTTTTAGTTAAAGTGCCTATGATAGTGCTCATGCACTCACTCACTACAACTTACATACACACACTCAGCTTCATGCACTCACATTCACTCTCACACTAGTCTAAAAAGATTAAAAGATTAAAATGATTTTTAGTGATCACATCTTTGATTATTAAATAGCCAACCCTTTAGTTGTTTTTTAAAAGACCCAAAGGTGGCGCTGTCCCTGACTGCAGCAGGCAGAGTGTTCCAGCTCAAACAGCCCTTTATAGAAAGAAGGTTTTGGGCAAAGGTGCACTTTCTAAACTGGACTTCACAGTCTCCCCTCATTGTATTGTCCAGGCAGTGTTGCCAACTCCCGAGCATCGGAAGTAGCTATACAAGAGGAGAAAAAAGAAATGCTCTAAAGAATGAGAGGAAACAGAGAGAGGAATGACCAGACTCCGAGGCGATCTGACGAGATGGGAGGGAGCAGAGGAGAGACGTGTGTGCGTGTGTGCGTGTGAAGTGACAGTCCACGCTGTTCTCAACTCCGCCCCTCTCTGCCTCTGAACGGGGAAAGAGAGAAAACGGCGAATTTATTTTTTTCCCCTCCCGCGATCTTGGAGCCTCTGATCACCAAAAAAAACTCGCTAGATTTGTCGCTAGTCGCTTTTGTCTAATTTTCTCGCTAGGGGGGTCCAAAAAGTAGCTAAAAATAGCGACAAAGTCGCTAAGTTGGCAACACTGGCCAGCGTGTGGGTGCCCGATGTGGGCGGAAGTACCTGATGTGTGCTCTGTGTGTTCTGCACATGCGCACAATGACGTATAATGACGTATCAGGAAGAAGGAGGGTTTATCTGCCCGATTCGGGCTTTTTAAAAATGTATTTATTTTATTTACGACAGACACGTATTTTGACAACGAAGGCAATTTTCGGCATGATAGATAGATAGATATAAAAAAATGTAATAAATAATAAATAAATAAATTATACATCAAAAATAAAAATAAGTATGTAAATAAATACTCAAATAAATAAATGAATGTATTATATTATGTATTAAAAATACATAATATATAACAAATAAATAAATAAGAAATTAAAAGTGAGTCTAAGAACTTTTTGAGGCAACTGTAGAACCTTAAAAAAATGTTTTTGTTTGGTTGTTAACTTCACGTGGATTTAACACCAAAATGTCCCCGACGTCCGTTACAGAGGACATGTTACAACATGAGGAATAAAAATAAAATTAACAAAATGCAAATGCTAAGGTGTTAATTTACCTCCAAATAGAAAATAATAATAATAATAATAATACTAATAATAATTTTAAAAATGTATAAAAAACGATAGATAAAAAAAGATAGATAAATCACACGAGACAACCACCCTGAGGTAATCTGCAGACAGAGCCGTAAACCAACTGCAAGGAACGAATCGGGCACTGTCGTGAAACCCGTACAACAAAACACAAACTGCACATGTGCGAACACAGAGCCCACATCAGGTACTGACACAGCCAGTAACACCTTAGCATTTGCATTTTGTTAATTTTATTTTTATTCCTCATGTTGTAACACGTCCTCTGTAACGGACGTCGGGGACATTTTGGTGTTAAATCCACGTGAAGTTAACAACCAAACAAAAACATTTTTTTAAGGTTCTACAGTTGCCTCAAAAAGTTCTTAGACTCACTTTTAATTTCTTATTTATTTATTTTTTTATATATCATGTATTTTTTAATACATAATATAATACATACATTTATTTATTTGAGTATTTATTGACATAGTTATTTTATTTTTGATGTATAATTTATTATTTATTAAATTTTTTTATCTTTATCCATCTATCTAATCTATCTATCATGCCGAAAATTGCCTTCGTTGTCAAAATACGTGTCTGTCGTAAATAAAATAAATAATAATTCTAAAAAGCCCGAATCGGGCAGATAAACCCTCGTTCTTCCTGATACGTCATGATACGTCATTGTGCGCATGTGCAGAACACACAGAGCCCACATCGGGTACTGACAGTACTTCCACCCACATCGGGCACCCACACAGCGCACAAAGGCGGTGCACTGTCGAACACCTGCTGACTCGATCTTTACTTTTTCCCGTAGCATATTCCGACTACTTTACTAGAGCCAGCTCGCTTGATTCAAGTCGTGTGTTTATAACTTGATGTTGTTATTGATCAATGTTTCTGATCGTAAAATGAGCCTAGTCTGCTAATGATGCCCGTACTAGTTCCAAGTGTAGGGTGACAACAGGTGTTCTAATGAAACATCCTACCAGTCGAGAGGTCCTGCCGAACATTATGTAATCCTTGAGAGTTCGTATTGCGCATGCGCAGAACATTACGTCACTCCGTACTGCGCATGCGCAGAACATTCCCAGCTGAGCGCTCAGCTGTGCTGAAAGAAAAGCTGAAAGAAAAGCTGAAAGAAAAGCAGTAAGTATTTCACATTTTCTACACGTTTTCTACTTAAAGGAAAATTAACGTTTTTTTACAATCTGAGCCTTCTGTCGGCAATAAAACAAGTAGTTTTACTCACCCATAGCAGTTTGGTGTCAATTGGAGCAGTATCGCAGAACTTATGTTGAGCCGTTCTGTTCTACTAATGATCCCGTATCCGTTAGCGTGAGTGCTCGGGGCATTACTTTGCGGTGTCCAAATAACACAAACTTTAGCACTTTTCAAATCACAGAAGATCGCTGTGTCAGGGTAGACTTTTAGTAGATTCCAAAACGGCCTGAAACCCGATATCCAGCTATAGTTTCATTTGATGACGTCATCAGAGAGGACAGTGCGCATGCGTGAACTCAGCTGTTTTGTAAACACCGCTAGTCCGAAAGAAGCTAACACCGCTCTGAACTTTACTTTTCTGTTGCGATATCGGGTTTCAGGCCGTTTTGGAATCTACTAAAAGTCTACCCTGACACAGCGATCTGCTCAGATTGTAAAAAAAAACGTTACTTTTCCTTTAGTCTAACCCAATGTCGATTTCTAGCCTTTGTGTGAATCTTGTTAGAGTCTGTGACCGACCCAACTACTTCTTATTGGCTTCTTTTGAATAATAAAACTGTCCGTATGAACTGTCTAAACGTGGCGTATTTTTTGTGGACTTAACATCTGTCGTTTGATAGTTATGGTTAAGTTATGTTTGGAACACTTCTGTATTTCAGTCTTTTAGTCATTTGAAACAACAAACTTCTGCTGCTTAAGTGAGCGAATTTAGCCACTTATGAGAAGCAATTACATCGCCGTGTTCAAGCATTTACACGTGCAGAAATTTTATTGTTTTTATATATTTTTTTGTTTGTTTCTCTAGGTGCAGTGTGGGACGTGTCTTCGATGGGCCCATTTCGAATGTGTCAAATATACAGATACGAGCAGTAGTCGAGTTATAAAATGAAACCAGGGGGGATGGTGGAAGGGCAGGGCAGAATTAGAAGGTACTTTGTTCATATGGAAATGCTTTTATAACAAAGTCCATATTATTCAATAATGCACAGGATAATATGTTATCACACACAGTCTTGGTTTAGTCTTGGTTTAGTCTTGTTTTAGTCCTGGCTTAGTCTTGGTTTAGACCTGATTTAGTTTTGGTTTAGTCCCGGTTTAGTCCTGGTTTAGACCCGGTTTAGATCTGGTTTAGACCTGGTTTAGTCCTAGTTTAGACCTGGTTTAGTGCTGGTTTAGACCCGGTTTAGATCTGGTTTAGTCTTGGCTTAGTCCTGGTTTAGACCTGGTTTAGTCCTGGCTTAGTCTTGGTTTAGACCTGGTTTAGTTTTGGTTTAGTCCTGGTTTAGTCCCAGTTTAGTCCTGGTTTAGACCCGGTTTAGATCTGGTTTAGTCCTGGTTTAGACCTGGTTTAGTCCTAGTTTAGACCTGGTTTAGTCCTGGTTTAGTGCTGGTTTAGACCCGGTTTAGATCTGGTTTAGTCTTGGCTTAGTCCTGGCTTAGTCTTGGTTTAGACCTGGTTTAGTTCTGGTCTAGTCCTGATTTAGTTCTGGTTTAGACCTGGTTTAGTCTTGGTTTAGTCCTGGTTTAGTCCTGGTTTAGTTCTGGTTTAGTCTTGGTTTAGTCCCAGTTGAATCCTGGTTTAGACCCGGTTTAGACCTGGTTTAGTCTTGGTTTAGTCCTGGTTTAGTTCTGGTTTAGTCCTGGCTAGGTCCTGGTTTAGTCCTGGTCTAGTCCTGGTTTAGTTCTGGTTTAGTTCTGGTTTAGTCCTGGTCTAGTCCTGGTCTAGTTCTGGTTTAGTCCTGGTTTAGACCTGGTTTAGTCTTGGTTTAGTCCTGGTTTAGTTCTGGTTTAGTCCTGGTCTAGTCCTGGTTTAGTTCTGGTTTAGACCTGGTTTAGTCTTGGTTTAGTTCTGGTTTAGTCCTGGTTTAGTCTTGGTTTAGTCCTGGTTTAGTTCTGGTTTAGTCTTGGTTTAGTCCTGGTTTAGTCCCGGTTTAGTCCTGGTTTAGACCTGGTTTAGTCTTGGTTTAGTCCTGGTTTAGTCCCGGTTTAGTCCTGGTTTAGTGCCGAAATAGATGCAGAAATAATCTGATATGACATCACTGCACTTTGTCAGTGCGCTGAGAGGGGCGGGGAGGAGGGACCGGGGCGGGGGGGAGCGGGACATTTTTAACGGATTCATGTAAGAGTCTGGTTAATGCACCGGGCCCGCGTCTCACCATGGGCAGTTCGGCTCTGGGCTGTGCGTATTCCGCGCGTAAGCCGTCGGGGGGGACACGTTACGCACAGACGGAGACACCGGGACTGAGGCTCAGCACGTGCCCGGGGGACGTCGCGTCTGCTCCGGCCTCGCTCGGACCATGCGCCCGGAGCAGGGGGAGTTTTTTTCGCTGAAAACGCGCAAAGCCTGCATAAACTAAGCCACACAGACCGATTTTCTGGGCACAAAAAAAAAAAAAAAAAATTCAGCGTGAGAAATGCCATATGTGAGCGTGTGAACACGTCAAATTGCATGTGTCACACTCTCAATGCATGAGACTTGAGAGCCCTGTTTATTAACATGGAACACCCATCAAAAAGAAAAATGTGGCAAATTATGGTCAAGATGATATGAACAAAAAACAATATCACTAATTCACTGAAAAAACAGTCTTTGCCATGCCATCATATGCCATGGCAAAGAAGAAAGAAATGCAGAACTAGTAGTTCTGCATTTCACTTTTAAGAGGTAAGGATCTCGCTACCTGGATTTGTGTAATTCGCACAAAATCCCCAAAATATTATTTGCAATTATGAAAGCCCTAATGTAAATATTGTAACATTGAAAGGAAACGTAAGCGAAACCTGTTACGCACGGCACTAAAGAAAACTAAATTTTAAGGGACAGTAATAAGGCGATGAAGATGGAAGAAGGAGCCAAGTTGCACCTCAAAGAGTGGCTGATAGCGCAGATAGAGAGCGGACAATACGAGGGGCTGACGGGCTGTATCAGAATGTTTGCATACGACACAACATCGCAGAGTAGCAAGTGTAAATAATGGGTGGGGATTTATGACGATTTATGCAACGGTCCGAAAGGAGGACAAAATGTAAAAAAGGAGGACACGTGACAGACGGCCGGACAGACAGCTCTAAAACCGGACTGTCCGGACGAATGGTCACCCTATCCAAGTGTGATACGTGCTATGCTAGGTGCTAATCTACGTGCTAGTGTAGCATTTATACTTTACATATAGCCTATCTGATGTTTTCATAGTAAAACTTAGATAGGACTGGTTTTAGACCTATTTTATTTATGCCCTCGAAGAGCAGGGCAGGAGTGTTGTCATAATTAATTCATAATTCATACATTTTTATTTATTTATTTGAAAGGGACAGTGCACATTAAGATTCAAGATTGTTTATTTGTCATATGCAGAATCAACACAAGGTCAACAATGCAATGAAATGCTTAGGATCAGAAGAACCGTTGACTTGCCAAGATAGTCAAGAAGTACTAATAACATGGAATAATAGTACATGGTAAAAAAAAGTGTTGCAAAAGTGCAGGGGATAAAGTAAACAATATAATAAACAATATAATAAACAATATAATAAACAATATAATAAAATATGTAATAAAATGTAATAGAAAAAATACAAGGTAAAATGTACAAGGTGCAAGTAGGGTTAAATCAAATAAGGTGTAAGTATTTCACAGATTGCACATAATATGGTGTGGTGTAGGTGTTGCATGTAGATTTTGTATTGCACATAGTATGGTATAAATATTGCACATAGGTTATTGCACAGGTTATTGCACAGGTAACAGTAGTTTACAGTGAGGTAGTGACAAACATGATACATTCGTACAGAGCAGCAGCAGTAAACATAATTATGCATAATGAAAAGTAGTTTAGTGCAGTATTATTGAGAGTTCAGTATTATTTAGAGTATTATCCAGAGTTCAGTAGTCTGACAGCTTGGGGGTAATAGCTGTCTTTGAGTGTTTTTGTGCGTGCTGCAGGCTCCTGTATCGTCTACCAGAGGGTAGCAGACGGAAGAGTCCTTGTGCCGGATGAGTATGGTCCTTAGTGATGCTGCGTGCCTTACGCAGACCCCTGCTGTGGTAAATGTCCTGGATGGAGGGGAGACTGCTGCCAGTGATGTCCTCTGCCGCTCGCACCACCCTCTGTAGTGCTTTGCGGCTCTGAGCGGTGCAGTTCCCATACCACACTGTGATGCAGCCCGTCAGCAGGCTCTCGATGGTGCACCTGTAGAAGTTTGTGAGGATGCTGGTGTTCATACCAAACTTCCTCAGCTTCCTCAGGAAGTAGAGTCTTTGTCGGGCTTTCTTAACCACAGTGTCTGTATGTAGTGTCCAGGACAGATCCTCAGTGATGTGTACCCCAAGGAACTTAAAACTGCTGATCTGCTCCACCTCAGCGTTATTAATGGAGATGGGGGGACGCTGGTCTACACGCTGTCTCCTGAAGTCCACGATCATTTCCTTAGTTTTGCTGACATTCAGAGAGAGGTTATTTTCCTGACACCAGCTGGTCAGTGATTTCACCTCGTCTCTGTAGGCACTCTTATCGTTGTTGGTGATGAGGCCTAGGATGGTGGTGTCGTCAGCAAACTTGAGGATGGTGTTGGAGCTGTGCCTGGCGGTACAGTCGTAGGTGAACAGGGAGTACAGGAGAGGGCTGAGAACACAGCCCTGGGGTGCCCCAGTGCTGAGGACACGAGTGGAGGAGACATGGCTGCCGATCCTCACCGCCTGTGGCCTGTTGGTGAGGAAGTCCCATATCCAGCAGCAGATGAACATATAATATATATATGTAAATATGCCAGATTATAGCCACAGGCTAATTTATATCTGTTGTCCCTGGACAGGTTGATGGTGCCAATTAAAAGGTCTCACATACAATAAAACAAGAAAAAAAAATACATTAAACACACAGATTACACACAGGAGCGATTCACAATCAAAAATAATCCAAAAACATAAATTAAGGAGGGTTCCACAGTTCATATTGCACAAGTCCTAAAGTGCTGAGTGCTGAATGTATTGCATAAGTCCTGAAATGCTGAGTGCACTGCACCTGCCCTAAAGTGCTGAGCGCACTGCACCTGCCCTAAAGTGCTGAGCGCACTGCACCTGCCCTAAAGTGCTGAGCGCACTGCACCTGCCCTAAAGTGCTGAGCGCACTGCACCTGCCCTAAAGTGCTGAGCGCACTGCACCTGCCCTAAAGTGCTGAGCGCACTGCACCTGCCCTAAAGTGCACTGCACCTGCCCTAAAGTGCACTGCACCTGCCCTAAAGTGCACTGCACCTGCCCTAAAGTGCTGAGCGCACTGCACCTGCCCTAAAGTGCTGAGCGCACTGCACCTGCCCTAAAGTGCTGAGCGCACTGCACCTGCCCAAAAGGGCTGAGCGCACTGCACCTGCCCTAAAGTGCTGAATGTATTGCACCTCCCTAAAGTTCCTGTTCTTATAGATTGTGCTCACATGTTTGAGTTGATCTTAGCCATTCCTTTAGGTCACTTTTAAACATTGTGAAAGTGCCTCTCTTACAAAGGTGGGCAGACTGTTCCACTGGCCACATATGATAGAACATTTTGACCAAAAGTAGTTTTTCTCCCTGGAATCTCACAGTGGCCTCTACTTATTGCTCTGGTAGTTCTTAATAAAGTGCATAATTCATTCATTGATTGTCGTTTCCTTACAGCTGCGCAGGTGATTGGTGGGGATGTGTCTGTTATCCAAGGACACACAGCAGTTTTGTCCTGCTTCCTCACCAAAACTACAGAGAGCCTGATTCAGATCACCTGGCAAAGGAGAACCAGACTGATTAAAGACAACACCAATTGGATCACCATTTCTGACGAAGACGGGGAGCCGTTTTACATCGATGGGAAGGATGAGCGATTCCGTTTTGTCGGAAATGTTTTGGAAAGAAATGGCTCATTGCAGTTGTCTAACGTGACACTGTCTGATGAAGGGACCTACACATGCATATACAGTCTGCATCCTAGCGGTCCCGTCAAGACAGAGATACAGCTGAGAGTACTAGGTATTAAAACTACTGCATGTTTTGTATGGCTACATATTTGGTTCTCATTATTTGTCCATTTTGATTTTGCAGTGCCTCCAGAAACCACAGTGAAAGACAGTTTCCTCACTGTGGGGAATGAGGAGGTAGTTCTTGCAACTTGCAAAGCTTCATCGTCCTGGCCTCAAGCGGATCTGGCCTGGGATTTAGGACGACTGTCTCACTTGTTCAGAGTCACCAACAGCTCCACGCAAAACGCAGATGGCACAATCACTACAGTCAGCACATTGTTTGCCATTCCCACAAGAAACCTCCACAATCATTCCGTACAATGTGTTATCAGGAGTCCAGCATTAACAAATGGGACCATCCTTCCTTTCAATATTCAGATCCACTGTGAGTTTTATATTAAATAACTTTTCATTCTGTCTGTGCTCTGTAATAAGTAGCTGAAAATAGAGGAAAACGCTTATATATATTATAGTGTAAATATCATCTAAATATCATGTAAATATCATATATATTGATCTGGCGCGGTGAGAGCCGGAGCTGGTTGCAACGCGCTCCCTTATTTTCCAACTTTTTTTCTGCTCTTACCTGCTTGTTCGTTTGCACACTTTGAAGATTATGTGTATAAGGCTAAGTGCTTCAGAAACGCGATGTTTCTGCTCCATTTCAATGTCTATTTTCTCTGGATTTTAACTTTTTCACCGTTGCTATGTGCGTTGCTATGTGCGTGAGGACACGTGCCCCCATTGTTTACACGAGGGATCAGCTGTTAGCGCTGCGCGGCGCAGTTGTGCTCCCCCGTGACCGCCATGAGATCCCGGAGGAGCTACTACGGAGGACGCGAAGAGGCCGACGTGCTGGACGCAAACTCCGGGAAAGGAAAGGACGCTGCAGACCTGTGCTTCCCTCTGTCATCGCGGGAAACGTGCGGTCTATTCAGAACAAGACGGACGAATTAGCGGCGCTTGCACGGTATCAGCGGGAATACAGAGACTGCAGCGTCATGGTTTTCACGGAGTCCTGGTTAACCCCGCAAATCCCGGACTCAGCTGTTGCCATGGACAACTTTCACCTGCTGCGAGCGGACAGGACAGCAGACAGTGGGAAGAAAAAAGGAGGTGGCCTGGCTGTGTTTGTAAATAAGAAGTGGTGCAAACCTGGACACTGTACAGTTAAGGAGCAGCTGTGTAACAAGGACGTGGAGTTGCTTGCCATTAGCTTACGGCCCTGCTATCTGCCTCGAGAGTTCTCACATGTGATTCTGATCGCTGTGTATGTTCCTCCCTCTGCTAATGCTGAGACAGCACGTGACACACTGCACTCCTGTACGAGCACACTCCAAACTAAGCATCCACAGGCTCTCTTCCTGATTTCTGGAGACTTCAACCATGCATCTCCTGCAACTGTTCTGCCTACATACACCCAGTATGTCACCTGCCCCACAAGAGACAATAAAATATTGGATTTATTTTTTGCCAACGTCAAGGAGGCATATTCTTCATCCCCACTGCCTCCCCTGGGTAGAGCTGACCACAATATTGTCCATCTGCGGCCTGTGTATCAGCCCATTGTGCACAGACAGCCTGTGGTGCCCCGTGTGGTGAAGAAGTGGACTGCTGAGAGTGAGGAGGCTCTGAGAGACTGCTTTGACACCACAGTGTGGACAGAGCTCTGTGACCCCCATGGAGAGGACATTAATGCAGTGACAGAATGCATCACGGACTACATAAATTTTTGTTTTGAAAACATCGTTCCCTCCCAAACGGTGCGGTGTTTTTCAAACAATAAACCATGGATTAACCCTGACATAAAGGCTCTGCTGAAGGAGAAGAAGAGAGCTTTTAGGTCAGGGACCAAGGAGGAGCTGAAGGCTGCACAGAAGAGGCTGAGGAGAGAAATCAGAATGAGCCAGGCCAGCCATAAGAGGAAGATGGAGCGACAGCTACTGGAGAGGAACATCCAGGGGGTGTGGAGAAGTCTCAAGACCATCTCAGGCTTCAAAGCACCTCCTGCCCAGATGGAGGGGGACCTGCAGTGGGTGAATGACCTCAATGCTCACTTCAGGAGATTTGATCAATCACCCGGCACCCCTCCCCCACCCAGCTGCCAGCTCCCACCTCCCCAGCTGGACAATGGGGAACTCCTGCTCCTCTTCACACCTTTACCTCTGCTCCACAGCCCTCCACCAAACATGGACTCACCCATCCCCCAGCCGGCCACTGTCATTCTCTGCAGCCCAGGTGAGACAGGAGCTCAAGAAGATTAGACCGAGGAAGGCAGCAGGACCAGACGGCATCAACTCCAGGCTCCTTAAGTCCTGTGCAGACGAGCTGTGCGGAGTTGTGGAGCACGTCTTCAACATGAGCCTTAAGCTGAGGGTGGTGCCACAACTCTGGAAGACCTCCTGTGTGGTACCAGTGCCTAAGACACCGCACGCTAAAGACCTCAGCAGCTTCAGGCCGGTGGCTCTAACATCCCACCTGATGAAGACACTGGAGAGACTGGTCCTTGGCCACCTCCGCTCCACCGTGAGCTCAGCGATGGACCCGCTGCAGTTTGCGTACCAGCCTGGCATCGGAGTGGAGGATGCCGTCATCTACCTGCTGCATCGCTCACTGTCTCACCTGGAGAACCCCGGCAGCACTGTGAGGATTCTCTTCTTTGACTTCTCCAGTGCTTTCAACACCATCCAGCCACTGCTCCTCAGGGACAAACTGGAGACCGCCGGTGTGGACTGTGACCTGGCAGACTGGATCCTGGACTACCTCACAAACCGGCCCCAGTTTGTGAGAGCCAAGAAATTGTGTGTCTGACCTCCTGACCTGCAGTGTGGGGGCGCCCCAGGGCACTGTCCTCGCGCCCTTTCTTTTCACCCTCTACACTGCAGACTTCAGACACAACACGGACAGCTGTGTCCTGCAGAAGTTCTCTGATGACTCCGCCATCATTGGTCTCATCAAGGATGACGATGATGGGGAGTACAGAGGACTAATACAGGACTTTGTGGACTGGAGTCAGCGGAACCACCTCATCATCAATGCAGGGAAGACCAAGGAGATGGTGGTGGACTCCCGCAGACGCCACTCTACTGCCCCCTCAGTGAACATCCAGGGAAGGGACATTGAGAGAGTGGACTCTTACAAGTACCTGGGTGTTCATCTGAACAATAAGCTGGACTGGACTCATAACACAGACGCACTGTACAGGAAGGGCCAAGAGTCGGCTCTATCTCCTGAGGAGACTACGGTCCTTTGGAGTGAGAGGGCCACTCCTGAAGACCTTCTATGACTCTGTGGTGGCATCAGCCATCCTGTACGGTGTGGTCTGCTGGAGCAGCAGCATCACAGAGAGGGAGAAGAAGAGGCTGGACAAGGTCATCAAGAAGTCCAGCTCTGTCCTGGGCTGTCCTCTGGACTCAGTGCAGAAGGTGGGGGACAAGAGGGTCCTGGCTAAGGTCACCTCTATGCTGGACCATGAGTCTCACCCCCTGCAGGACGCTCTGTCTGCTCTGGAGAGCAGCATCAGTGACAGACTGATTCACCCTCGCTGTGTGAAGGAGAGGTTTCGCAGGTCTTTCCTTCCTGCTGCTGTCAGACTGTACAACGAACAATGTTAACATGTCATTCAACGTATCTGCACTTACAAATATTCACCTATAATCCAGAGTCTATTTTTAGGTATAGTTTTAAAATTATCCTAGGCCATTATTTATTTATTTATTATATTGCATGTTACTTTTTCCTGCTGTTCTTGATCTGTGCGTTGCAACACTGGAATTTCCCCACTGTGGGACTAATAAAGGCATATCTTATCTTATCTTATCTTATCTAATGATGAAGATGTGTTAAACACAAAACCACAAAGTTCACTAACACATATTTATGTAATAATAATAATAATAATACATAAGATTTATATAGCGCTTTTCAAAACAACTCAATGACGCTTTACAGAAAGGAATAAAAAATAATAAAATAAACAAAACAAATTAAATTAATGTGGGTCAAAGGCAATGGTGAAAAGATGACTTTTGAGCTGTGACTTGAAATTGTTTTCCGAGTTTCTGATATGGAAGGGCAGGGAGTTCCAGAGGGTGGGGGCAGCAGTGGCAAAGGCTCGGTCCCCCAAGGTCCGGTGCTTGGATTTAAGGATTTAACAGTGGGAGTGAGGAGGTTATAATCAGCTGATCGGAGACTGCGGGAGGGATGGTGGGGCTGGAGAAGTTCAGTGAGGTATGGGGTTATGAAGAGCTTTGTATGTGATGAGGAGGATCTTGAAGTGGATGCGCTGTGGGATAGGGAGCCAGTGGAGTTTTTGGAGGACTGGGGTAATGTGGTCTCTGGTGCGGGTGTTGGTGAGGAGGCGGGCAGCGGAGTTTTGGACATATTGCAGTTTTTGGAGATCTGAGGAGGGAAGTCCGTAGAGGAGGCTATTGCAGTAATCAAGTCTAGATGTGAAAAATGCGTGGACCAGGGTTTCAGCAGCGGATGGGGTCAGGGAGGAACGGAGGCGGGCAATATTTTTTAGGTGAAAGAAAGCGGTCTTGGTGATGTGGCGGATGTGTGGCTTAAATGAGAGGGTGGGGTCGAAGATAAATCGAGATTTTTGATCTGAGGGGAAGGAGTGACTGTGTGACTGCCAATGGAGACAGTGAAATTCTGGATGGAGGGGAGATTTGGGACCAGTAATGATGATTTCGGATTTATTGCAGTTGAGTTTGAGGAAGTTGATGGACATCCATGATTTTATTGCAGTTGGTGATGGACGAGATAACGGCAGGGGTAATGGATTTGGCGGAGAGATAAAGCTGAGTGCCGTCGGCGTAGCTGTGGAATTTGAGTCCTTGCTGATGTATTTTAAGTATTTTTATGTTTTAACTTTGTTTTGTACAGTGTCCTTGGGTGTCTTGAAAGGCGCTTTTAAATAAAATGTATTATTATTATTATTATGAATTATGTGACCAAGGGGAAGCATGTATAGAATGAAAAGTAGAGGACCAAGCACCGAGCCTTGACGGACTCTGCGGAGTGACTGGGATGGTTTGTGATTGACAGTTGTTTATGGAGATGTAGTGGGATCTGTCCGAGAGGTAGGATGAAAACCATGATAGGGCGGAGCCAGTGATGCCAATGGTGGACTGCAGACGTTGGAGAAAAATGGAGTGGTCGATGGTGATAGGTCGAGGAGGAGAAGGATGGAGAGAGAACTGGAGTCAGAGGCAAGGAGGAGGTCGTTAGTGACTTTTAGGAGTGCGGTCTCAGTGCTCTGGTGGGTGCGGAATCCAAATTGAAATTTTTCATACAGTGAGTTGGAGTGAAGGTGTTGTTTAAGTTGAGTTGCAACAGACCGTTCAAGAATTTTAGACAGAAATGGAAGATTGGAGATGGGACGGAAGTTATTGGGGTTTTCAGGGTTCAGACCAGGTTTCTTGAGTATTGGTGTGACAGCTGCGACTTTGAGAGCAGAGGGTATATGTATATAAATATATTTATGAATTATCCAAATGTGCATGATTTTTAAATACATTTATTTGTAAGCTCTATTTTGAATATAAGTTGCCTGACCTGACTGATACATTTCTATCCTCTTGTGCATGCTTTTTTGAGTGTGTTCATTAGGGTGCTAACCCCCCCGTGTTTTGTTGATATCAAAACACGGCACTGACCCCGATTTTGCGACATCAAAGTCTGATAACGAGCCGAGAGAGCGCACTCGCGGTGTCCGCAGCACCAGAAGAGCACACAAGCTCGCGCGGCCCCGCACACATGTACAAGTTTAATACGAGACATGTACTTTTGTTTTCTGAATACGGGACGATTACATTTTTCAACGGATG
Source organism: Paratrypauchen microcephalus (assembly GCA_036785185.1). Taxonomy (NCBI): domain Eukaryota; kingdom Metazoa; phylum Chordata; class Actinopteri; order Gobiiformes; family Gobiidae; genus Paratrypauchen; species Paratrypauchen microcephalus. The sequence continues at coordinate 5,632,972 of JAVJIX010000044.1, read as the reverse complement.
GTTGGCAACCCTAAACACAATTATACATATATAATACACACCCAAAATTTCAACGTATTTGGAAAAAAAAAAAAAAAAAAAAAAATTACCACGCGGCAAAAAAAAAAAAAAGCGGAGATCCGCTAAAAAGCGGAACTCTTTCATCCCTGCATACAATACCTTTGAACCTGCTCCATTCATTCATGCGTGTCCTGTTAGTCACTGAACAGTGGGCTTGGAATTTCCCTTCTGCACAAATAACAATGTTTCCTTTTTCCTTTAGTCCCGCCAAATGAAGTCAGGATACGAGAAATATCCAAAAATTCATTTGAATGTGTGTGTGAAGCCAACCCAAAGGCCAACTTCACATGGACAAGGTATAAATATCATCTTATTTGTGTTCTATAACCACAAGGACCACGCCACAACAATGGTATACAATACAAATATTTATTGATGACATGAAGATCTGTAGATGATGAGGTCTTCATACTGAAAGATGAATAAGAGACACATGGTTGAAGGGAGGGGCTGAGAGAGAAGAGACAGATGGTGTTTTTGGGATAGGCCTGTGTAACTATGTAACTGTGGATAATTGTAGGTGTGGTTGAGCTGAACTGGGGGCATGAATCTAAGTCAGTATGAACTCCATATACCGTGGTACCTCACCTTACGAAAGACCCAACAAACGAAAATTCCAAGTTACGAAACGCCTTCATGTTAAATTTTGGTCTCTAGATACGAAAGAAAATTCAAGTTACGAAAAGCGAAATCTCAAAAATTCAAATAATGTGCGCTCAGCCACACACATTATATGCTTTTGTAACCCAGGTCTATATTTTAATATTACAAAATAGTTGTGCATTAATATATATATAATAAATAAATTAATAAATAAGTAATCTATGGGTTCTCCCTCTCTACCCTTTGAGCTGCCGCTGTCATTTTAATATCCTTCGAAGTCTCGCGGGATTTGAGTTAGGTCCCGAGATTTTCTGCCTCCTCCGTTCGCAATATAGACTAGACACTCACTCGGCTGTTAGGTGCGTGGCTAGTAGGACGGTGAGCAAGCTGCAGGTAACCCATTTTACTCATTAAATCGCTTATTCAACTAAATGATCCGATTTTTAAGCGTTGTGCTCCCTAACCTTGTAGATGCCTCCGCTGCAAGTGAGACACTGACTGATCCATGTGTGAAAGAAACTTAGGAATCGGTGAGTGTTGTGTTGTGTTGATGCTAATGCTAACCGGCGCTAGCGCTAGCCGGTGCTAGCATTGGTTTAGCATCTACTATGTTTAGAAGTGATTATAAGCACCGATTTATTTAATGAATCACTCAACTGAATTGTATTTAAAGGTGCATAATGCTAAAGCTCTGCTGTGTGGTTTAAGCAGTAACTTTACACTTTATTGACATGTCTTTTGTGCTAATGTGACCTTTTAATCATGATTATTTGCCTCTAATGAAAATGATATGCAATTGTGATTAAGTACTATGCACTTTATTATTAGGGAAATGGTGCTGCAGAATTATTTTTCTATTAATAATGTACATTCAATTTGCTTACAATTTATACTACTCATTGCTATTTATTTATTTATTAGGCATCTATTATTGTGTACACAGATTATTTATTATTATTTATACATGCATGTTCTTGCACAGGCCAGGTTTTTGGACTGCTGTTGGGTTGTCCTGCTGCTACTAATCAAAGGGCCAGCAGCCCAACTTAAGACCTGTTGACCTGGATCAGCCTACACTTCAGTGTGCGGTAGGAGGCTCTGTAGCCTTTTTGTAAATCGTTTCGCTCACTCCACCACCCCCAACGCGCTCTGGCTCGGTCTCTTTATGAGACAATGGACAATGGACACTTATCGTTTCCGGATATCGCTTATACAGACTAACAAAATGGACATTTAAATCTCAACTATCTACAAATCAAACAACTCTAGCGCTCAGTGGAAACGAGCTTCACGAACTCTTACTGTGCCTGGGATTTATCAAACTTCTACTAATGAACTTCTACTGTGGTTTCATCAAAAATTGCTATTACTTACAAGTGCACTTGTCTCTGTAAATATTGTATATATTCATTCAATAACACTTGGTACATGGGTAGCACCACATCTCCTTGTTTTGAGTTTCATTTAACATGCATTCACCTTCCTCCTAGAGTCTGAACCATTCTTTTGATTTTTCCTCCATTCCTTAAAAGTAACCAATTGTGAATCTCATACAGTATCCAAGCAGGTGTTACACTTTTCAGACTGGATTTAAACTTTTCTCACATTTGTCTCTCCTTTAAACACGCAAACGTTCATAGATTTTCAATGAAATGTATTAATAGTGAAGCGTGGGGGGAAGGGGGAGGGCGGTGTGTGTGATAGTGCAGCATGACCCGGCGCGGGGCTGCGAGGACGAGACCCGTGTTCAAACCGTGCCTCTAAAACAGGATTAAACCAGGTCTGAACCAGGTCTAAACCAGGTCTAAGCCAGGATTAAACCACCGCGGCTCTTACCTGCGTTCGTTCATGCGCTCGGACTGCCTGCGGTCTCCTCCTCGCTGCTCGCCTCAGCTGGGACTCGTGAGAAACCAGGAAATAGACCCTCACGCGGCGCTTTAATCCACCTGTTCTAGTCCTGGTTTAGTCCTGGTCCAGTCCAGGTTTAGTCCTGGTTTAGTCCACGTTTAGTCCTGGGTCTACAGTCTCTTAGCCAATCAGGACCCAGAACACAGTGTTACACTATAAAAAAAAAGTTACACTATAAAAAAAAACTTGGATCGGGGCCTTGGAACGAATCAGGCTTTTTCCATTGAAATAGCTACTCAACTTACGAAAAATTCACGTTACGAAACCACTTCTGGAAAGAATTTCGTAAGGTGAGGTACCACTTTATTTAAAACTTTTAATCATCATAACTGTTCCTTCATCAGATTAAGCCTTTATTGGTCTCACACACAATGACACATGGGAGAAATTTCACTTCTGCATTTGACCCATCCTTTTTCAGGATGGGTGAGCAGCCATCTTTTTCGGCGCCCGGGGGGCAGTACCGTGAAGGGTCTCTATTTGAGATTTGGGTGTGCCGTTTTCATCTGCCCCTTATCTCCACAGCCCTGCCAGTGAAATGCCACTATCAGGGGTTGGGCAGCTTCCGTTTTGAACACAAAGTCAGTGGTTTCATTTTGAGCTGTTTTACTTTAATAATGGGATTTACAAGAAACAAAAAAGCATAATATGTCCTTTTAAATTAAATACAAAACAGTATACTGTACTATTTTTAGGTGTCTGGGTCACTAATAAATAAATAAAATGGCCAAAATATTTGAGCCTGTATCCATGGACTGTATTTGGAATGTGGTCAGTAAGCTGAAGCCTTCTTCCTGCCCAACTGACCCTATCCCGTCACATCTTTATAAGGAAGCTTGGACAACTGTTGGCTGCAGTATTTTAAAAATTATTAACAGCAGCCTTGCTTCTGGTGTTGTGCCCACATTCTGTAAAGAAGCTGTGGTTGTTCCCCTCTTAAAAAACCCAGTCTTGACACGTCAGTGGTCTCCAATTATAGACCTATCTCCAAGCTTCCTTTTGTGGCCAAAATTCTGGAGAAATGTGTCCTCCTGCAGCTCCAGTCTTTTCTAGAAGCACATGGCACTTTTGACATCTTCCAATCAGGCTATAAGGCATTGCACAGCACAGAGTCTGCACTTTTAAAGGTTTTTAATGACCTGTTTTTAGTGACTGATTCTGGTGATTCTGCCATTTTAGTGCTTTTAGACTTGACTGCTGCCTTTGACACAGTGGACCATGCAACTCTTTTAAATGGGTTGGACAACTATGTTGGTGTCAGGGGGACTGCACTTGAGTGGTTCAGGTCCTTCCTCAGTGGGAGATGCTGCTCAGTCAGACTGGGGGACTCCACCTCGTCCACTGCTCCTCTTAACTGTGGAGTCCCCCAGGGTTCCATTCTCGCGCCTATTCTGTTTGCTTTGTACCTTCTCCCACTGAGTGAAATTTTTAAAAAACACAATATTCAATATCACTTTTATGCAGATGACTGCCAAATTTACCTGCCACTCAAAAAACGTTCTTCCGGTCCCCTGACACCTCTCCTTGCTTGTCTGAGTGACGTCAAGGCTTGGCTGGCCCACAATTTCTTAAGTCTTAATGAGGGTAAAACTGAAGTTGTGGTGTTTGGCAAAATTGACCCCCTCTTAAACTTGGGCCCACTTAAACAACAAGTCAAATCTTCTGTTACCAACCTTGGCGTCACTATTGACAATGATTTTAAGCTTGATAAGCACGTGAATGCGGTCGTCAAATCTGGCTTTTATCATTTAAGGCTTTTATCCAAAATCAAATCCTTTTTATCTTTTAAATCTTTCGAACAAGTCGTGCACGCTTTTATCTCTTCTCGTTTAGACTACTGTAATGCACTTTTCTCTGGCATTAGCCACATGCACTTTTTCGTCTACAGCTAGTCCAAAACTCCGCTGCGCGCCTTTTAACCGGTACCAAAAAACGAGAGCACATAACTCCGATTTTAGCATCTTTGCACTGGCTCCCCGTTCGTTTTAGAGTTGATTTTAAAATGTTATTGTTTGTTTTTAAAGCTTTGAATGGACTGGCCCCGGATTACATCTCGGACCTCATCCAGATTTACAACCCCGCCCGCGCTCTGAGGTCCGAGGGCCAGCTCCAACTCGTGGTTCCTAAGACGAGACTTCAAACCAGAGGAGACAGAGCCTTTTCTGTGGAACGCTCTGCCTCCTCACATCAAAACAGCTCCCACTGTGGAGTGTTTTAAGTCTCGTCTTAAGACCCACTTTTATTCTCTGGCTTTTAATCCCGCATGAGTTGTGTGGTCCTCTGTGTTTTTATTGTTTTTAGTTATTTTATTATTAGCACTTTATTTATTGCTTTTTTAGTAATGTTATTATTAAGTTCTATTGATTTTATGTGCAGCATTTTGGAAACTGTCTGTTTATAAAATGTGCTATAGAAATAAAGTTGGATTGGATTGGAGAATACTTTCATTCATTCATTTTCTTCTGCTTTCATTTAGAATATTTTTAGTGGATATTCTCACTTTAGGGTTTGGTTTTAGTATCATTGATTATTCTTTATATTTAGAGAGAGATACTTTATTGATCCTGAGGGAAATTTAAGTTTTGTCAAAAGTTTTGTAAACAGTTTTGCAAACTGTTGTAGTTGCTGTTGCCGCAACGTTTATTCTGCATGTCTCAGTTGCCAGTCAGTCAAAGCGCTCGGTGCAGTTTAAGAGGAGATCAGGTAGGGTCAGCAGATCTGTATCGGCAGTTTCAGGAGAGGAGTAGCCAAAAGTGCCCTCCTCTGTATCCTGCAACATTGCCGCAGTCTCCAGGGGGAGCCAAGTGAATCACAAAATCCAAAAGTCCCTTACTTGTGTCCTTTTAAACTGCACATGCGGCACTTCTTAATTGGTTAAAATCCCATGACATGATGTTAAAGGTCCCATGGCACGAAATTTTCACTTTCTGAGGTTTTTGAACGTTAATGTGAGCTCCCCTACCCTGTTTAGGCCCCTCCTCCCATGGTTAAAAGTTGCGAAATGTCTAAACTGAGCATTTGCGATCCTTTTCTGCGTTACAAAAAATCGGAGCTTAAACGGGCGATTTTGAACAAGGCACCTTATTGACGTCAGCTCGAAAAAAGAAATGCAAATGCAGTTCCACCCCCGTCTGTCTGAACTCAGCGTCTCTGTAAATCACGCCCAGAGAGTTTGGACTGCGAATGCGCTAGGCAATGCGAAATGCGTTTTTTTATTTGCCTGGAGGCACGTCCGAGTGTTTCTAGGCTCGGAAGTCCTTTATCTGAGCCTCTGGACCTTTGAACAGCAGTGGTTTAATTTTATTTTCTGTGGAAATGTGTTTATTTTTCAATGGAACGCTTCAAATCTCTCCCCCCGTGCAAAAACAAGGAAATGGATCAGCTGAGAGCGGAGAGTTTGGCCACGCCCCCAGCCTCTACTGTAGGCCAGCTCTTTTCTCCTCATTTGCATTCAAGCAACAACGCCCATAATGGCCTGTTCAGAGAGAGAAAAAATACTCTTTCTCATCTTATCTCTGTTTCTCATGCACTGAGTGTTGATTTTGAAGAAGGATTCATTTACAGTATTAGGGAACCATTAAGGAGCCATATAAAAGCATCAAGAAGTTGGTTGCCTGGAAGAATCCATGACTCATCGCTGTACCAGCGAGTGAGTCTGGTAACGCTTGATCCACAGAATGCGCTGCAGTTGCGCGTAGACAGACAGCTAAGTGAACCAATCAGAGATTGCGCCATCTTGATTCAAAACTGAGGAGGAACTTCCGCTGCCTAAGAGTGACTTTGCGGGCAAAGGCGGGTGCACTGACGTCACCATCTTTGAACGAATCAGAATCGCGGAGTCCGTTTTTAACCGGAGGAGCGAGAGTGGAGGGAGGGTGTCCAAATGGTATCGCACTGTATAGGAAATACAGAGAGATATCATTTGGCTGGCCAGGTAATCAAGAAGTACCATGTCATGGGATCTTTAAAAACTGCATTGGGTGAGCCAGGTACCCTGCAAACTGCTTCAATATTGAAAAAATGCAGAGGCAAGACTGAGCGAGACTGTTATTGACCACTATGACATGTTTTTTTAGAAGTGGATTGCCGTTGTCAGACTCAGCAGTGAAGGTCAGTGGTGCAGTGCTGCAGATTCTTAATCCCTCGCCACAACTGAACGGTCTGTTTGAGTGCAACGCAACCAACACCTACGGGACGAATCTAGGACACCTCTACCTGCATCTGTCTAAAGGTAAATCTGTCTTATTAGTATCACTGTCACAAAAACACATTTTAACTAGGTAATATCTAGGTAATTAAGTAATATCTAAGTTCAAATGACTAAAATTAACAACATTTAACTTGATTTCATTAGATTTGACTTGACAAGTAAAAGTATCTACCAAGTTATTTTTTCTTCTTGATTAAAGCAAACTAAGTTTTAGAAATAAGTTTCTCATTTTAAGTGCAAAAAGTTATTTTTCTTATGTTTTGTGTAGCAAGATACATTTTTCTATATTTTTAAGTATGAATGGTTTTGTGATACAAGGAGAAGTTCAATTTGTCAACTGGACAAAGTATGTTTGGTTGAAAACGTTTCGCCGCTCATCCGAGAGGCTTCGTCAGCTCATTTTAGAACTGACGAAGCCTCTCGGATGAGCGGCGAAACGTTTTCAACCAAACATACTTTGTCCAGTTGACAAATTGAACTTCTCCTTGTATCATGGATTCTACCTGGACGACTGAGGGACTTTTCACATATGAATGGTTTTGTTCTATTGGTAGAAAAATGTATTTGACATGTGAAATTTACTCCAATAACGGGCAGAAAACACAAGGACTTCAGTTAGAAGAATTCATTTCTCAAAGCACCTACGTTAAATGAGGTTCTACTAGATGAAACACTGTCACTTATCTTGTAACTGAGGGACACGATCTGAAGTGGATGGAGTCCGTCACCGTTAGGTGTGCAATGTCCTGGTCACTAGAAAAATATGTTCAAACAACCCGTATACCCACCCTTGCCCCAATACAGCTAGTCAGTGCCTAATGCAACAAAGCAATTCCAAAAGAAAAATAATAAACAGGAATCACACCATGCCTATGATACACTGCAACCAAAAAAAACACAAAAAGAATCACACAAATAATAAAAGAAAAAGAAAATCATGCACAAGACAAAAACAATCGGAAGTGCAATGCAGGCACCAGACACAGACACGCCTGTGAGGAACACAGGGTAGCAAACCCCAAGCACGCGAGAGTATAGTCCGTAACAGTAAAAATACCTCAGGTTCGCGTACAGCAAAACTGAAACGGTATAAAAATGTCTCAAACAGTACAACAGGTTAAAATTGAGGGAGGATTTAAGTGCAAAGTCCATCTATTGTATGCTCCCAGTCCGGTGTCGGTGTAGGTTATAAAATACGTAGACACAAACAAATAACACAGGCCATGCGAACGCCGTAACTATGGCAAACCGCATCCGAAGACGTCGGCACACACACGTATCAGAAATCGCCGGTGAACAAAACAGCAACCTGGAGCCGTAGACACGCCAAGCTGCAAATCCACACAGTTGAGTGACAACTAATCGTCACTGATAGCGGCCAGGGAGGGAACAGACACAACCACCTTCGGTAGGAGCGGTCTGCATCAAATTTAAAAAAGAAATAATTAACTTAAGATCCCACCGAGGTCCCTCTAAACAGAAGCGAGGGGGAGACTCACCGCTCAGAGCCATCCAACCCAGCGCAGCCACACACACACCGCACGCTGCTCCAATTACCAACACCTGGCGATCTACAGAGCAAAGAACCACGGATGTAACAACAAACCCAATCAACGAACGCATGAAAGACGCAACAACTCACCCAGTCTGAGCGCACGTTCGCCCAGGGCTCTCAAGTCTCACGCATTGAGAGTGTGACACACGCAATTCGACGTGTTCACACGCTCACACATGGTATTTCTCACGCTGATTTCCTTTTTTTTTTTTTTGTGCCCAGAAAATCGGTCTGTGTGGCTTAGTTTATGCAGGCTCCGCGCGTTTTCAGCGAAAAAAACTCCCCCTGCTCCAGGGGTCACGGTCCGAGCGAGGCCGGAGCAGACGCGCCGTCCCCCGGGCACGTCCTGAGCCTCAGTCCCGGTGCCACATCTCCTCTGAGACGCACCGACTCCGGTCCCGGTGTCTCCGTCTGTGCGTAACGTGTCCCCCCCCCCGACGGCTTACGCGCGGCCCAGAGCCGAACTGCCCATGGTGAGACGCGGGCCCGGTGCATTAACCAGACTCTTACATGAATCCGTTAAAAATGTCCCGCTCCCCCCCGCCCCGGTCCCTCCTCCCCGCCCCTCTCAGCGCACTGACAAAGTGCGGTGATGATAAAACAAACTGAGAACCATCAGGTAATAACTTCATTTATATAACTCTCATTAGTTGCTTTGTAGTTTAAGTTTGCTCTTTAGACAAACAGGGCTCTCAACACGCAATTCGCAATTTCCCGCTCCTCGGGAAAAATTGTTCACTCGTTCACTTGGGTAAATGCAAGACAGATTAGAACTTAAGTTTGAAGGTGCATTGTGTAACTTTTCTAGTGGAGGCTCCGTCAAATGCTTTTCTCCATGGAGAAGTTATTGCTCTGTCTGAAATGTTTCAGTGTGGTTAATTAAACCTTTCTGCCTTCATGAAGACCAAACCAGACCAAGTTACAGTTCAGATCTTTGGAGAGGCGACCCCACTCAGTCAGAATGCCTGTTTTTCTAGGTATTTTTGAGCTGCAAACCACCTGTAATTGAATAAATTGTCATACTGTGGAATATTATAAATCCATAGAAACAAGCAGGTGACGGATCCTCCACCAGAAAAGTTACACAGAAAAGTTAAATATGTTGCTACAGAAAACTATTAAGATGAACCAGGACCATGATTGACAATTGAGTCTTCATGAGTCATGTGCTAATTATATTACAGTGGTACCTCACCTTACGAAAGCCCCAACAAACGAAAATTTCATGTTACGAAACGCCTTCACGTTAAATTTTGGTCTCTAGATACGAAAGAAAATTCAAGTTACGAAACGCGAAATCTCAAAAATTCAATTAATGGACGCTCAGATGCACGCCCCGAAACGTAAATAGGCCTACACTTTATCAGCACACACGGGGTTAGGTTCCAGAGGTGGAAATAGCTACTCAACTTACGAAAAATTCACGTTACGAAACCACTTCTGGAACGAATTCATTTCGTAAGGTGAGGGACCACTGTATATTGTGAACTTGGCGTGAGACAGTATATTAACCTTTCCTCTAGAACAAGTCAGGGATTGTTCTAAAACACACAGTTTCAATGACAGTTGAAATTTTGACTGAAGGACACACCTCAGTGGAGGGGAAATTGCACTCTAGTTCCTTTCCAATGTAGACACATGATAGCCATAACTGCATCACTTTTCATGTGAAAAGCCAGACCGCGTTCTTTTACTATGTGTCATTGTACAACTGATGGCAATGTCAGCCCTTTATATATTAACTGACAACTACTTTTATGCCTTTTGACCATTAAAACAGGTTCAGTTTAGTGTACATCTTGATAGTCATGCTTGAACAGAAACCTACTTCTTTTTGAGTAATATGTAACATTACTTGTAAAACACCACTGATACATTTTTTCTTCTCCTTTCAGGAAGTGCTACTACCTGCTGGTCCTTATTTGGTCTATTAATCTTCATCATTGCTGCTGTTGCTGCATTTTGGATGTATAGGTATAGAAAGTATTCATAGGGAATTACTTTGTGTTTCTTTTTTACTTTAACTGTTTATGGTCTGGTCTGGTCTGGGTTTTTTTTTAGGTCAAATAAGTGTTTGATCAGAAGCAGAGATGTTCCCAGAGAAGGAGTCTCTTGTGTGGACGAGTCCCCTGCTCCCCACGGTGCATCGGCAGTCTAGGTTATTTATATATTTGTGTGTTTAACTTAAGCTTTAATTTGATTTTATTTGGGGGTAATGACAAACTCATTAATTCATCTTCTTCCGCTTTTGCATTTTCTGGGTCGCGGGAGCAGCAGTCCAAGCAGATCTGCTGCCCAGAACACAATGCACCGGCCCCCATGAATCCTCCCGTGGGTGGTGGGTCCACAGGAGGACGGCTCATGTCACAACAGGCCTGTATCTTGTATCTTCTGCAATGGGGGCTACCAGTGTCCACAGAGACTGGGGGCGAGGTGGGGTTAAGTGTCTTGCCCAAGGACACAATGGCAGCACTCATCTGTGGGAGCTGGGATCACACGTGCCCATCAACCCTTGGATCACTAGACAAACGCTCGACCAACTGCAGACCAATCAGCATTCTCCCGGTTGTATCAAAAGCAATTGAAAAAGTAGTCACTGAGCAACTCGCGCAACATCTGGAGGATGAAGGATTATTACACCCCATGCAGGTTGGATTTCGGGCTAACCACTCAACAGAAACTGCATGCTGCCTTCTCACAGAAACAAAACATAATCTGGACTAGAGTTGGGCGGTATCCAAATTTCGATACCGTTAAACCGTGTCCACATTTTCCCGGGGTATACGGTATTACCGTTGCTAAGGCTAAAAAAAAAAAAAACACTTGGTAGCACTATGGTGGAGTGGCCTCGCCAAATGGCAGCTTGCACCTTTACCGTTCAGAAACAGAATAGCAGCATTACATAGGCCTAATGATACTGAAAACATAACAAAACATGTTCAAAATTAGTAACTTTTATTAACAAATGTTTAAAGTGCAAATACAGCAGCCAACCGACGGAACGAAATAACAAATTGTCTGTGGGCTAAAGCTAACAAACCAACAGGAATCAAATAAAATACTTGATCTTATCAAATAAGAAAATCTGAACAATAAATAACAAGACATAACCGAAAATGTGCGTATATAACCCTGTCCTGAGAACGCAGTGGAAAATACTGCTCGTTTGTATATTTTTAAAATCTATTAACATGAATCAAATAAATTAAACATACAACTATACAACACCCCGGACCGTTTTCGTCCGTCAGAAAAAGCTACTCCTTATTGAAAATAAAAATATGAAGCTATTGAATGCAAAACCAGCATGTTCACTTTTTCCGGCTTGAGTACGGCACGTTGTGGATTGACAACTTTGCCCGCGGTGCTGAAGACCCGTTCTGATGGAGCCTGTGGCACAAACGCACAGGTATTTTATCAGAGGAAAGCGCCTGACTCCATTGGATTTCCACCAAAGAAGGGGGTCTTCATCTGCCAGAATAACAGCCTCATGTGGAAGTTGCGTTTGTAATAAGAAACCCGAAAACTTCTCACATTTCAGACTCAAAAACGGAGAGTTGTTTTTATTAACACGCGAGAATATCAGAAAGGAGCTGCGCTAGAACACAAAAGCAGCGTGTCAAACGTCACGCCTTTCTTAAAGGGACCGCAACTATTATCAGAAGCAGTGACTTTATAACCGAACCTCATCTCTCCGATAGTAATATTAGTTTTAAACTGTAATAGTATTAAATTAACAAACACAACCACACACACATAAGTGCTGGACAAACACTCTTTATTTAGGCATTACAATAATTATAGTTAATATTATATTAGGGCAAGATTTTTTATTTTTTTTAATGACGGTAATGAATCTGATACCGTTGCTATTTTTAGATACCGCAGTATACCGTATTACCGTATTACCGCCCAACCCTAATCTGGACAATGGTGGAGTTGTAGGTGCAATATTTCTAGATCTCCGTAGGGCCTAAAAAAAATAAATCTAAGTTTCCGGTTGCCGACCGACCCTGTTGATTTGCATGCGACCCAAATTATTTCATTGGACTTAATAAATCCCATTTAGGAAGACAACATTCAGCCAATCAGCCTTTTCCATTAGAGAATCCAAAGAATGGAACAGCATCCCAACAATAATCAGGGAAAGCCCAACATACAGCTCATTTCAATCCCAGCTCAAACATTTTCTCTTAACAAACCAGACCTGTCAGCACTAAACTACTGCTGCCATCTTGTGTTCACCCTTGCATGTTTTTTATTGTTTAATATTTTACTCTTTTTTTGTATTAACGTTCTTTTAACTCTGTCTTGTATTGCTTTTATCCTGCATTTTAACTTGTGCCCCTTGTTTTGCCACTGCCACTGCTCATTTTACTGATTCTTATACTTTTAATCCTTGCCTGCAACTTTTACTACACTGTAAAATTTGTGATTATGTGTTAATTAATATGTATTTTATTGATGTATAACAATTATTGCGCTTTTTCCAGGGAGCCATGTGTCCACCAGGCATCGGACAACAGATGAAAACTAGACTTTTGGCTAATTCTGGCATGTTGTACAGTAATTGTTGGTCAATATGCACTGTCCGTTATAAATAAATAAATAAAAATAAATAAACAAGGTTCAAACATTGGCCCACTTCTCTTTTCCCTATATATAAACGACCTGCCATCTGTGTGTGAGGATGTAAATATCCAAATGTATGCAGATGACACGGTCGTTTATACCTGGGGAAAAAACGCAGAACAAGTGTCCAAGAAGTTGACGGCAACAATGGAAAAAGTCTCCAAATGGCTAACTGACTCATGCCTTACATTAAATATCAAGAAAACCGCCACAATGTACTTTGTAAATAACAATAAGAAATCATCCTTCCCAAACATAACTGTGAACGGAGAAAAAATACAAAATGTAAAAGAGTATCGCTACCTGGGCGTCATCTTAGACCCACATCTCACCTTCAAAAAACATATAAAACAAATGTGCCATAGCTTAAAATACAATATCAAAACATTCAAATGTGTAAGAATCTCACTGACACTAGAAGCAGCCCAAATCTATTTGAACAGCATGATTATGTCCCGGTTTCACTACTGTATAACCTGCTGGTCCCAGGCCAATAAAACCACACTGAGACCTTTAGAATCACTCCACAAACAATCACTCCAAATTTTAGACAAGAAGCCACGACAACACCATCATTGCACAATCCTCCAAAAGTACAGACTCTTAAACTTCAACAATATTCAGAAATATGCCTCAATTAGAATGACCCACAAAATACTAAATAACTCTGCACCAGCTCCTCTTAAAGGCAAATTAACCTTTTTTTTACAATCTGAGCCTTCTTTCGGCAATAAAACAAGTAGTTTTACTCACCCATAGCATTTTTCTGTCAATTGGAGCAGTATCGCAGAACTTATGTTGAGCCGTTCTGTTCTAGTAATGATCCTGTATCCGTTAACATGGTGCTGTATCATTTGCTCGGGGCATTACTTTGCGGTGTCCAAATAACACAAACTTTAGCACTTTTCAAATCATAGAAGCTCGATGTCTTAATGTAAGATTTCGTTTGAAGCAAAAGTGACCTGTAATCCGAGATTTAGCCATAGTTTCAAGTAGATGAGGACGCCAGTGCGCATGCGCGGACTGCTCCGGGGACCCAAACATGAAACGCAAAGCTGAAAACTATGGATAAACCTCGGATTACAGGCCACTTTTGCTTCAAACGAAATTTTTCATTAAGACATCGGGCTTCTATGATTTGAAAAGTGCTAAAGTTTGTGTTATTTGGAGACCGCAAAGTAATGCCCCGAATACAAATGCTAACAAATGCTAACAGAAACGCCACAACATAACTTTCTTCAAACAGCTCCAAATGACACAAACGTGATATGGGTGAGTCAAACGACTTGTTTTATTACCGAAAGAAGGCTCAGATTGTAAAATAACGTTACTTTTCCTTTAAGAACTTCATCAAGTACACATCCACAGTAACAACACGAACCACACGAGCTTCCACCAACAGCCACTGCAATATACCAAAACTCAAATCTTCCTTTTCCTACAGAGCCATTAAAGACTGGAATGATTCACCAACAAATCTCATAAATCTAACAGACTATTCCACCTTTTCCACAGAGCTGAAAAAGTGGCTGTGGAATAATCCAAACTGCCAGCACACACCACGTTAACCAGCAGGTTATACAGTAGTGAATCCGTTAATCCGTTAATACAGCATTGAGATCAAATATAAGAATGATGTTTTTATGTGTTATGATAAAAGGAGAAGTTCAATTTGTCAACTGGACAAAGTTTGTTTGGTTGAAAACGTTTCGCCGCTCATCCGAGAGGCTTCGTCAGCTCTGGCCCTCATGCTGGTTCGACCCTGTTTATATCTAGCTGCAAGGGAGGAGCTAACTACCCTGAACAAAGCTCTGAACCTATCCCAGCTACTCTCTTTTGTTTTACGAATTCCTCTGGCGTCTACTATTAGCATATCTATCAGCCCTAGGCGGCGCTCACTACACTGAAATAGCTCTGAAACTATCAACTAATCTGTCTCTTTGTATTTCAAATTTCTCTGGCGTCCAATTCCCTATTCAAGACAACGACCCTCTCCACCCCTCTGCAATGGCTTGTCTGTCCTAATGATTCTTTGTCTGTTTTTGACTTTGGTTTGAGAATCGAATTATACATGAGAGACAAGTTGTGTCTAACTCCCCCATTTCTGTTTAACGACGGATTCCCTCTCTTTTTATGTGTTATTGTTATTGTGAATGATATGGTGTGTAAATAGTACATGGATGTGTGTGATTGTATGTTTTGGGTTAATGTTAGTGGGTGTATATTATGTTTTGCTGTGTTACTGCGTAATGAGATGTGTGTCAAAGTTAATTGTGTGATGCTGTGTGTGTGTATGTGTGTTGATGGGTGCTGGTAAAAACCCAACATATTCTGTACACAGGAAAGGAAGACAAGAGAGATTAGGTTTTTTCACTTGCAAGCGGAGAACAGTCAGAGAGAATGCCCAGGTAACAAGATGCTCTTGGCCCATTCTGCTCTGAGCGTCCTGGTTCTCTGTGCCCCCAGCTTGCTATTTATTCAGTTTTTCACATCCCTAGTTACACGTGGTCTGTCCTGCCCATAAGGGGTGGGGGAACATGTGGCAGGACAGCCGACAAAACATAATCATTAAAACCAAAACATAATCATAAAACCCAACACACTTATAAGATAATTCCCAGATATGACATCTCTCACAGGGACAATGTCCCTGGGACTTAGATACTGGAGGAGCCAAGCTGTCTGCTTACGTCTCCCCTCAGATATCTGGCCTTTCTGCAACTCAAAACATATGATCACAAGTCACGCACACATTTGAAACTTCATTTCTAAAGATTAAAGAATCACAAAAGATAATAATATATAATTATTCCATCATTTGTGTTTTAAGAGAGAAAATCTTTGATTGCCTTTATTGATATAGACCGTTGTTTTTTTATCCATGTAACCAGGGACTGCGGATGGAAATTAGCTTTGTAGCTATACTCTGGTGCAGAACATCTCTGTCTTTGTACATAATGTACATTGTCCCTTCAAATAAAGACTAAACTAAACTAAACCAACTGAGCTACTGCCGCCCACCAACTCACAAACTCAATTCTCTTTTTTTCCAACTTTTATTTAGACAATTTTTTTTTATCTTATTTTGATCTTAGCACAAGTTGTCAGCAGCAGTGGTAGACAATATTTCTTTTTTAAAATATATTTATATATTTTAATTATATTCTGCTACGTTATTGCTTCAAAAATTGTACATTCACATTGTTTGCTATTCATGTTAAAGCAGTTCCATTCATGACTTTGCAAATATAGAAAAATGTAAAACAGTTACAAAGTGTTTTTGGTTGTAGATTTGTTTAGTGTGTTTTTGTGTTTGTTTAGTGTGTTTTTGTGTTAAATCCACGTGAAGTTAACAACCTAACAAAAACATTTTTTTTAAGGTTCTACAGTTGCCTCAAAAAGTTTGAAAAAAGACTCACTTTTAATTTCTTATTTATTATGTATTTTTTAATACTCAAATAAATAAATTCATGTATTATATTGAGTATTTATTTACATACATTGCACATTTTTGATGCACACTTTGGAAATCTGTATAGTTTATTTATTATGTTGCACTGCTTTAAGATTTTAGATCTTAGACTTTAGTTTAACTTTAGATCTCTGTCTTAGATAGTTTTTGTTGTTTAGTCTTCATATTGTATCTTGGACACTGTCTTTTTGCACTACTTGGCCAGAGAGAAACGAAATTTCGATTCACTGTATGTTGAACACATATGGCAGAATTGACAATAAAGCTGACTTTGAACTTTTGATCTTGACATACTTATTTTTATTTTTGATGTACAATTTATTATTTATTTATTAATTTTAAAAAAAATCTTTATCTATCTATCCATCTATCTATCTAGCCGAAAATTGCCTTTGTTGTCAAAATACGTGTCTGTCGTAAATAAAATAAATTTTTTAAAAAAATCCCGAATCGGGCAGGAAAACCCTCCTTCCTGATACGTCATTGTGCGCATGTGCAGAACACAGAGCCCACATCGGGCATTTCGGTACCCGATGTGGGCTCTGTGTTCGCACATGTGCAGTTTGTGTATTGTTGTACGGGTTTCACGACAGTGCCCGATTCGTTCCTTGCAGTTGGTTTACGGCTCTGTCTGCAGATTACCTCAGGGTGGTTGTCTCGTGTGATTTATCCATCTTTTTTTATACATTTTATAATAATAATAATAATAATAATAATAATATTTTCTATTTGGAGGTAAATTAACACCTTAGCATTTGCATTTTGTTAATTTTATTTTTATTCCTCATGTTGTAACATGTCCTCTGTAATGGACGTCGGGGACATTTTGGTGTTAAATCCACGTGAACTTTAAAAAAAACTGTTTTTGTTAGGTTGTTAAGGTTCTACAGTTGCCTCAAAAAGTTCTTAGACTCACTTTTAATTTATTTATTTTTTATATATATTATGTATTTTTTAATACATAATATAATACATTAATTTATTTGTGTATTTATTTACATACTTATTTTTTTATGTATTATTTATTTATTACATTTTTTTTTTCTTTATCTATCCTATCTATCATGCCGAAAATTGCCTTCGTTGTCAAAATACGTGTCTGTCGTAAATAAAATAAATAATTTTTTAAAAAGCCCGAATCGGGCAGATAAACCCTCCTTCTTCCTGATACGTCATGATACGTCATTGTGCGCATGTGCAGAACACACAGAACCCACATCATCGGGTACTTCTGCCCACATCGGGCACCCACACCACGTACCGAGAAAAAAAAAAACGGAAAAATAATGTGACGTCATATGAACGCGCCGCACCGTCGTCCCTCAAACCGGAAGGTAAACAAACAAGGGCGAGTTGGTCACGTAAGACGACAAAATGTGTAGGAAATATTTAATCTGAAATAAAAGAAACGCTGTTACAAAGAAAGTATGACTCAAACACAGAATACATTATATATTATCTGAAATTTAAACCATCGTGAGATTGTTTTGCAGCAGGGAGGGCACATTTCACTTCACTTTTCGGCATTTAGTTTGAACTTATGAAGGATAAATGAGGATTTCTACTAAAAAGCTGCAAGAACTCGCTATATTCACCACTTTACTGACTGGAGGAGGAGTGGGCATCATGTACTACCTAATGCAAAGTGAGTAATCCTTTTATTATATTTTGAAAATGAAAAACGCAATAATTCTAAATAAAAGCTTGAGTAAATTTATTTATTGATTGATTTAATTAGGACAATGCATATTAATCAACATATGAGCAGAAGATGCACAGTAAATATGCCAGAATTGGCTCTAGAGCTAAACTGCACCTGTAGTCCTAAGGCACAGAACATAAACATAAAAAAAACATACAATATTTACAATAAACATTAACACAGTAACTAGTCAAACATGAGTCAGGAGTGGTTTGTTTTTAACCACTGTTTTAGTTTGGTAATTTTCACAGTTTCTAATCTGAGCTGGTAGTGAGTTCCATGACTGTGTGCCCCTCTCTCTTAAGTCCTGGTTTAGACTTGGTTTAGACCTGGTTTAGTCCTGTGGTGCTGTATGATACAGTCTCCTCTGGTTATCGATTAGTATTGACCATATTGTTATTAGTTTTCTTCTGTATAAAAACATGTAATGGTGGAGGGGCAAGTCCATTTAAAACCTTAAAAACAAAACATTCATCCAAGAACATCTGATAACTTTCAAATAGGGCTGTCAGTTTAACGCGTTGATTAGATTAATTAATTACACTGCAAATTAATTATGAGTGGCAATTCGATGTGCATTTTAAATTTGGCGTGCGGTGAGCAAATCGCTGTCAGGGCCTTTGAACGGCAACTTTATTTATAAAAAGAATGAAGACGGGACGATCAACAAGAACGTCGTGATTTGGAGCTTTTGTCAAAATGAATTTTCCGATCACCGAAGCTGCTCCAGCCTGACGGATCAATTGAACGATAAACACGTCCAGACGAGTTCCATAGTTACCGGTGATAGAGCGAGCGTGAGCGCACTTCACCAAAGCACCAACTGACAGCACTACTTTTAAAGTCTAAAATATTATATTATATTACAGTAGTGAAGAGACTTTCTGTCTAAAGTTTTCAGTGTTTTCTTGAAGACAAACTTAAGGTTTTAAAGTCTCTGCTGTATGAGACGGTGTTGTGTAACAGTCAGTTATGCGAGTAAAGATCATTGCACATTTGCTTTTGCTGATTCAAGAGTCAGAAAGGGTCTCGCATGATTCATATTTGATAAGTTATATTATTTGGTTGTATTTGTGCTTGAATACTTGAGGTCACGTAGCATTAAACTAGTCCGGTCCAGTATGTCATGTTGTAATAATGATTTAGTCATTTATATTTCCACATACTCGTCACCACGCCTCAGAAGAAAACCTAGTGCAGTGACATTTAGTTTGAACCACCTCCAACCACTATTACAATACACTTCTTCTGTAAAACAAAAAAAGAAGTGCTTCAGTCTTGCTTCTTGTTCCTCATTTTCACAACACCAGAATTGAACCCTCCACATATTAAAAAAAAAAAAGATCATTTGGATTTAACTAAAATATTCAGATCAACATTTGTAGTTTTTTCCTGGTTCTGTAAATAAAAATGGAGCTAGCGTAAACTCCAGAGCTCCCCTGCTCCTTAGTCTTCATCCCGCACTCCAAATATTCCTCCCCTTCTTTCCTCATTTTCCTCATCGTCCTTCACTCTCATCATCCTCTCATAGTCTCGACGTCGTCTTCACTCTCCTCATCCTCTCATCGTCCCCTTCACTCTCCTCATCCTCTCATCGTCCCCTTCACTCTCCTCATCCCCTCATCTCCTTCACTCCTCATCCTCCCCTTCACTTTCCTCATCCTCTCATTGTTCCTTTCACTCTCCTCATCCTCTCATCGTCCCCTTCACTTTCCTCATCCTCTCATTGTTCCTTTCACTCTCCTCATCCTCTCATCGTCCCCTTCACTTTCCTCATCCTCTCATTGTTCCTTTCACGCTCCTCATCCTCTCCTCATCCCTTTCACTCTCGTCTCATCCTCTCATCATCCCCTTCACTCTCCTCATCCTCTCATCATCCCCTTCACTCTCCTCATCCTCTCATCGTCCCCTTCACTCCTCATCCTCTCATCGTCCCCTTCACTCCTCATCCTCTCATCGTCCCCTTCACTCCTCATCCTCTCATCGTCCCCTTCACTTTCCTCATCTTCTCATTGTTCCTTTCACTCTCCTCATCCTCTCATCGTCTCCTTCACTCTCCTCATCCTCTCATCGTCCCCTTCACTTTCCTCATCCTCTCATTGTTCCTTTCACTCTCCTCATCCTCTCCATCATCCTGGTTGAATCTGCTTCTGCAAACTCTCGTCGTCGTTTTCTGTTTTAGAGAGATTCGCTACCTCAGAGTATCACCAGCTCGCCGTGCAGAGGCTGGAGGCGTGTCCTGTTGCCATGGAGAGTCTCGGAGCTCCGCCTCTAAAAGTCTACAACCTGCGGCTGACCGATAAACAGAACTACGTCGACCAGCGCTGGGCTCAGGTAAAACAACCCTAACCCTGGCTTCTGTAAAATAATGTCACCCACATTCAAAGAGCGTTTATATGTGCTTGAGTATCCCGGTTACGAGTCTTATCCCGGTTATGAGTCTTATGCCGGTTATGAGAATTATCCCGGTTACGAGTCTTAACCCGGTCATGAGTCTTAATCCGGTTACGAGTCTCATGAGGATCCGTGTGTCAATATTGTTTCTTGTGATGAATTTAAGAACTGAAACGGTCTTTGTTTTGGACACTTGTGGATTTGACTCAGACACTGAACACATTTGGTTTGTTTTGGTTTCAGATCAAGATCCCTGTGAAAGGTTCAAAGACCGGAGGATATTTGTACACTTCGTCACACAGAGACGAGACAGAAAACAGGTGAGACTGGGATCTGGCAATTAAAGACGTTTGGAAACAGGCGGATGACGACTTCCGGTGTAGTTCCCGACTCTGGGCATGTGATAAAACCGTGGATTCAGCAGCAGCGATTTCACAACCTGCTAAAGCTTTCCACAGGGGACAGGACTCTGATCGCATCATTTTGTAAATTAAATTAGACAAATTATAATACACAAACAGGCAATTTATAAACGGAAAAAAGAAGGAATACAATGACGTCTAGATGAAAACTACGGAAGTTGACAGGCCATATTCATAAGCAATATTGTTTCTTCCTTGTTATCCCGACATAACGAGATAATTCGAGATCTCGAGAAAACAACTGAAACGTCTACGGCCACGTTGTGACAGTCTGACTTCGGGTCTATTTCTCATTCTGATTAGACGCGTTTTTGGTCATTAGAATGTCTGGAATAATAATCGATCAGCTGATAAGGCAATATATTGATCAGGGGTTGACACAGGGGGAGATTGCGTTACGTCTTTTAATTCGGGATCATTTCAAGATTAGTCCGTGGTACCTCCGCAGAAGACTGGCCCGGCTTCCTCTTTACCGACAGAGATGCTCGGGATGGGCAAAGTGAGGCTTCATGAAACACTGAAGCAGTTGAAGCGATTGTGCCGGAGCTGAAACACAGTTCGAAACTCTTTCCACAGTGACATCTAGTGGCGATATGTTGGAACTGTTGAATGTTTTGAGACGGAATAATTTTTTGTTTTCTCGAGATCACGGAATAAGTTTTGTTTTCTTGAGATCACAAATTAATTGTGTCGTTTTCTCGAGATCTTGAGTTAATTTTCTCGTTATTACGGTGGAAAATAATCATTACGAACATGGCCGTAGATCAGCAAAATGGCGTCTTCAAAGTAAACGATTAAAGAAGAATCACTCCAGATACAACTTCGAGAGGGTCAATGAGAAGGAAACAACTATAACATGGTTAAAGGGTCTGAAAAGTCGTTTTTGCCTAATAGGTTATATGTGTTATGTTACTGTGACGGGGCATCAGGTGTGAACGATGTGGCTGAAGTCCAGTGACGGCGTCTTTTCCACAGGTGGCGTCTGAAACAGGCCGTTCTGAAGCTGAGAGAGGGAGAGACCATTGACCTCCTGAACCCTCCTCAGACTGAAACTGTGGCAACGAAAGAGGTCTTAGACACTGGGGAATGGGAGTGACTCAGTTACTCAATAAAATATATTCATAAACTCAAGATTTGACCTTATTCAGTTGTTTAAAGAGGGCCACTTTACTTCTATGTAACACATAACATTTTTAATAATACAGTGGTCCCTCGCCGTTTTGCTGATTTTTTTTTTTTAAATTTCCTTTTTTTTTTTTTAATAGTGTATCAACATTGTGTTCTGCATCCTGATTGGCTAAGAGACTGTAGACCTTTGCCGATTTGTTTGCCAGATTTATATATAGGGACTAGACTGGGATTAGACCAGGACTAAACATGGACTAAACCAGGTCTAAACCAGGATTAAACCACCGCATGTGGCTCTTTGCCTGGTTTCGTGCGGCGTTCATGTCGAGGTTTGATGTGCGTGTTCGCTTTGTGACTCGGACTGCGTCATTGGCCGTGGACGCAGTCCCCAGGGGAGGCACCGTCCGGACACTGCCGGCCTCGGTCTCGACGTGCAGCCTGGCGCCGGTCATGCTGCTCTATCACAGATTTGACGCCCCGCTTCACAATTAATACATTTTGTTGAAAATTTACGAAAGTTTGTTTAAACGAGAGAGAAATGTGAGAAACTGTTGATTCCAGTCTGAGGAAAAGTGTATAATGTGTGTGGTGAGGCGTTTACAGACTTAAAACATGTAGAATCATTGTAAAATATAAAGTTGTCCTACTTCACGGATTTCGCTTATTGCAGGTTATTTTTAGAACGTAACCCCCGTAATAAACGAGGGACCACTGCAATACATTTGTACACTTGTGTTTCACTCAAACACGCTTCACATAGATCAGGGGTCGGCAACCTGCGGCTCTTTGATCCCGTACGGCGGTCCCTCGTTTATCACGGTGGTCACGTTCTAAAAATAACCCACATTCTACACTTTTCTCAGACTGGCATTTACATTTTCTTACATTTCTCTCTTGTTTAAAAGAATGAAACCAAAGATCCAAACCTGTTTTCAGGCCATAATATCGTGTGTATTTCACAGTTCTTATGACCGAGCCTCTTCGTCCTGGCGCCGCTTCGCTGTGGCGGGTTTTGTCGGGGAGAAAACTTGCAAACATACAGCACTTCAGAGTCACACTGCGATCCAACATTTATATAAATCTGGCAAACTGAACACATCCTGTACAGGAGACACAGAGGAAAATGACTGATGAATCAGCAAAGGTCAACGCACATTGTGTTCTGCGTCCTGATTGGCTAAGGGGCTGTAGATACACTATAAAAAAATTGGAATTAAAAAATCTACAAAACAGCGAGGCCACTAAAAGTGAACCACGATATAGCGAGGGACCACTGTATTTAATTAAAATATATTTTATTTTCAAAATGTAATTCTATGGCACAAAAGCAAAAAAGCCGTTGTATGCAGTGTTATTTCATTTTAAATTTCAGAAGGGTTTTGTGGCTCCCAGTGTTTTCTTTACTGTGTGAAACGGGTCCAAACGGCTCTTTGAGTGGTAAAGGTTGCCGATCCCTGACATAGATCAGTCAGTCAATCATAAAACTTCATTTATAAAGGACTTTTAATACAAAAAAAAGGTAACACAAAGTGATTTACAGTGAAAAAAATAATCCCATATTTCCTTCCACCACACAACCAAACGACACACACACAAACATGGTAAAAAAAAAAAAAAACATTAAACTACTCACAGTACGTGATGCTGAAAACAGGCGACCCATTTGAGAACGCACCAACAGAGGAGCCGTTTACACCAGGAGCAGAGAGCCGTCCACCGCCACAGGAACCACCACCAGGAGCCGCCACAGGGTAGCCTGGGAATTCCCAGGCCGCTTCCGTTCGTTTCGAACTGGAAGGCGGCCTGGCAGCTCGTCCAAGCGACAGTCCCAGATTTAGGTCCCCAATCAGAGAGCGGGGAGGGGTGGAAAGACGGTGACGCGTACTACATGACAAACGGAAGCTTGTAGTTTGAACTGACAACTGACATGATTGGCTATGGACTTACGTATACGCTCAATAATAGACATTCATAATGCCCAATAAACGGCCGTTGGCAATCGCTAACCACACCTCCGCTACGGGATTTTTCGAAGCGAGTTTCCAGACCCATATCTCACTTGTGATATGGTCAGGTGTTAACCAGACTAGCCACAGGGCCCAGGGGAGAGAAGAGGCCCCAGCACACCCCCCACCAGGACACATCTGTAGGTGTTTATTTTTTGCACTGCTTTTAGATTGTCTTAGTATTTGTTTTGTCTTTATACTGTATTTTGTACACCGACTTTTTGCACTCGGCCAGAGAGAAACGAAATTTCGATTCACTGCATGTTGAACACATATGGCAGAAGATAATAAAGTTGACCATGACACCAGGACACAGGGTCCAGGGGAGAGATGAGCCCAAGCACCATCCCTCCACCAGGACACAGGGTCCTGGGGAGAGCCCAAGCACCATCCCTCCACCAGGACACAGGGTCCAGGGATGAGCCCAAGCACCATTCCTCCACCAGGAAACAGGGTCCAGGGGAGAGATGAGCCCAAGCACCATCCCTCCACCAGGACACAGGGTCCAGGGATGAGCCCAAGCACCATCCCTCCACCAGGACACAGGGTCCAGGGATGAGCCCAAGCACCATCCCTCCACCAGGACACAGGGTCCAGGGGAGAGATGAGCCCAAGCACCATCCCTCCACCAGGGCCCAAGCACCATCCCTCCACCAGGACACAGGGTCCAGGGATGAGCCCAAGCACCATCGCTCCACCAGGACACAGGGTCCAGGGATGAGCCCAAGCACCATCGCTCCACCAGGACACAGGGTCCAGGGGAGAGATGAGCCCAAGCACCATCCCTCCACCAGGACACAGGGTCCAGAGATGAGCCCAAGCACCATCCCTCCACCAGGACACAGGGTCCAGGGATGAGCCCAAGCACCATCCCTCCACCAGGACACAGGGTCCAGGGATGAGCCAAAGCACCATCCCTCCACCAGGACACAGGGTCCAGGGGAGAGATGAGCCCAAGCACCATCCCTCCACCAGGACACAGGATCCAGGGATGTGCCCAAGCACCATCCCTCCACCAGGACACAGGGTCCAGGGATGTGCCCAAGCACCATCCCTCTGAACTGCACTCTAGTGCTGTAAGCTGCTCGTCTCTTGTGATTGGTTTAATCTATATTACACTAGATCAATTTTTTGGGGCCTTCTATCATGTTATAAAGTTGTTCCCTGATCAAAAACATGAAGGTTTTAAATGTCATCCATGTCTGAGTAATTTAGTGAGCCTGATGCAAATGGTTAGCAGGAAGATTCTGTACGAGGCTCCGCCCACAAGCCTCACCCATCCTCCACAAATATATAAAAACATGATACTGTTGTGGAATTTCTGATCTACAAGAATAAAACTGGAGAGTTGATTTATTAAAGCGATTGTGACAAAAGCTAACCGGCTGGTTAGCTCAACTGGTAAGTCACTGACTTTCCCCCCCAGGGGTTGTGGGTTCAATGAGCTAAACCAGTGTGGGTCCTTGGGCAAGACCCTTCACGTACTGCCCCCCCGGGCGCCGAAAAAGATGGCTGCTCACTCCTGCTCCTGAAAAGGATGGGTCAAATGCAGAAGTCAAATTTCTCCCGTGTGTCACTGTGTGTGAGACCAATAAAGGCTTAATCTAATCTAATCTAATCTAATCTAATAATCACACCCCGACCGTCCCTGACAGAGGCGTCTGTCCCTCAACTCGTGATCATGACAAAACAGGTCATTCTGAGGCTGGCTCATCAACAGAACGTAAAGTAAAAAAACACAAGTTGAGTCTAGTGGAGGGATACACCACCACCTCTTCACAGAAACTAAATCTAAAACTGATCAACAACCCCATTTCATTAGAAAGAGCAACTTATACATGACCTATATATTTGATTAGATGAACAGTTATTATAAGGATTTCCATTACAATTCCCTTTATTAAAAAAAAACAAAAAACATTTTAACCAAACAATAAATTTTACATAACACACGAGAAATAGACGCAGCTGTTTTTGTGGGTGATAGGACCTGAGAATGTAGCTAAAGATGAAAGCTAGCAATAAAATAAAGATAAACATAACCATTTGAAACCAAAATCAAATCATGTGAGTAAAATGTAAAACAGTAAAAGGAACACTTCTCAGAACATTTAAAGGCACCTGTTAATAGCAGTATGTCATCCACGCCTTACAGAGTTTGAGCTGAGTCCGGGTTTAAGTTAGTCAGGATCAGTGATGTAGTCTGGATCTAGTCCAGTGCTCAGGAAAGCGTCCCCAAACACCTGGCCAACCTCAGATTTAATCCATTTAACAGTTCTAGTTGTTGGGGCCTCCCCCGAGGAGGAAACGCTCTGCATCATCTCAATCCCGTCAAATGAGTTAGGAGTCATTACCAGTAGATGAGTTGGTCTCCGTCACCATGAGATCTCAGTACACGGTCAGTAGGGTCAGGTGGGGCTCGGTTGGACCCCGTTCGAGCCCCCGGGAGGAGCCCACCAGAGGGTCTGGCTCTGTTGTCCCACGTGGGGACCCGCCAAAGGGCCTGGTCCTCGTGCTCTAGCGTTGGAGGTAGCGCTTGGTCTCCCCTCGTTCTTCCCGGAGGAGGCAGCGTGACAGCCTACCCCGTTCTTAGAGTTGGCAGAAGCAGCCTGCGGGCCTGCTCCTGCTACAGCGTCGGTCGGGGCAGTTTGTGAGACTACCCCTTGTTGCTCAGGTGCGGTGTGCTGCACCCCTCACCTGGGTCGCACACGGGACCTCCTCGACCTCCTTTAGGTGAGGGACCACTCTGCAGCGGGATGCGTGTATCCAGGTTCCCCGTTGTGCGACCTTCACGGCAGTGCAAGTGATCAAGAGCACATTGTAAGGGCCTGGCCAGCGATGCGAACGCCACTGTTTACGCCTGGTGTCCTTCACCAGTACCAGGTCTCCGACCGTGATGTTGTGGCGGCCCTCACCTGCACAGAAATAGAAGACAAAAGCGCATTCATCTCTTTAGAAGAATCATTTCTGCCCTGTAATTGCCAATCTCTACTGAACTAAAGATAAGCAATAAAAGTAGACAAACTAATAAAAGGGTTCCTCAAACATGTGTGATCAAGATGAAGGCGGCAGGTTTTACGCCAAAGCAACCCTCTCCATTTGTCCAGGCTGGGGACTGGCACAGGGGGACACAGCGCCCCCTGTGGCTGGATTAACCCACCGCCCGTGCTTTTGTAGGGTTAGTGTGTAAGTAGGTGCACAGATACTCACCACAAACAGCCTCTGGGACCTGGAAAGACTCATTTAAAAGTTTAAGTAAAACAGTTTAGATCTGCAACAAGAAGAGATTTCAGAGTTTGGGTTAGAGTCAATCCTGTGGAGGAGAATAACCAGTATTTCAGTTCAGAGTGAGGACCAGAGCCCTCACACTCCAAACCAGTCTAAATCTGGCTCACACCAAACCAAATACAAAAACCCAAGATTATAAACCAGGTCTGAACTGACATTCTAAATGAACAGAGAACTCAGTTTAACCTGTGGAAGTGTTAGTTTAGACTCAGGGGTTTTCAGACCGATGTGACGTCACATGTTTTACCAGCCTGTTTAAATCTGGTCCACATTTAGACCAGACCGAGGAGACCACACAGTCTCCATAAAAGTGCCAATGTTTAGAATCTGGCACACACCAGTTTAGGCCCAAAACCAAAGCCTTAGAGCAACAGCAGAAGCTCAGCATATTCAGACCTTGTTTTGAGATGATACAAGGTTCACAGAATCTCACAAATACTTACCTGATTTAAGTCTGGACGGACAAATAAAACCTGTGAAAGCAGCAGCAGGGAGAGCTCATCCCTGTCAGATTATTTCAGTCACAAACCAAACGTTCAAGCGTTTGAACCATTATACTTACATATGTGCTCCACTTTGGGACCAGGAAAGTCACAAAGAAAAGAAAACACAAGGGCCTCAACCCTTGGACCAGAACAAGACTGTTGGTATATTCAAAGTGTAATGTATAGGACCCTCCAATAGGACGGTATCTGAGTGGTTAGCACTCACGTGTACGGTGTGCCTCTCGGCTTCAGCCTTTGAATGAACGTTGCTCA
This sequence comes from Paratrypauchen microcephalus, assembly GCA_036785185.1. Lineage (NCBI taxonomy): Eukaryota > Metazoa > Chordata > Actinopteri > Gobiiformes > Gobiidae > Paratrypauchen > Paratrypauchen microcephalus. The sequence continues at coordinate 5,604,834 of JAVJIX010000044.1, read as the reverse complement.
TGGGACCCCAAAGGAAAGAAAGACTTCATTTTTGTGCGCCATAAAACAGTTTCTTTGCATTGCAGTCGTTTAGCATCTTTTTATTTATTCATTTATGCATTTATTGTTTGGTTTCCTCTGTCCAGCATCTGTTCTTTACACAGCGTTCTTTCCAGGGCTGTTGGTGCAGTTTGGATTTGGGTTTTTCCCTCTGCAGAAGCTTTTTTTAGACAAAGTTGGACTCCTTTCCTCCAGATTAGTCCCAGGACATTTTTCCAAGTATATAATGGTTTAGTCACTGTTCAGCTTTTACACTTTGATAGTTTGCTCCACTTTCTCGCTTTAACGTACTTTGTGCTGAATTTTTGCAGTTCAAGGTGTATTTTTTTGTATCAATTTGATGCATTCTCTTTATTAATTGAATATTTTTGGGTACATCCTCCAATTTATTTAAAAAAAAAAAAATCCATTCTTGATTAGTTCAGCAATTACTTCCTCTTCTGGGTCCTTTTTTGGCTTTTGGAGGTGAAGGTTCATTTTTCAGTCATCCACATTCTGTATAGGCTAAATATAACAGAGCTACAGGTAAAAAGGTTAAACACCCCCACATGCAAGTTATATGTAGTGTTTAACTAGGGAAACTTATCCTTCCGGAGGCGGGGGCAGCACGTGGAGGAGGAGCCGGGGACCCATCTCGCTAAAACCTGAAAATAAAAAAAAGGGACAGACAGCAACATATGGCAAACATTTTATCCTCAGCTGTATTTCAAATAAAATAAACATCTGCGACAGTTGCCACAGATGATCTTCATGACTTACAGTTGTAAGACATGAGTGTAATTAACTTTAGCTTGTGTTATGGACTAATAAAAGTTTATTTATCCTCTGCATTTCACCCATCCTTCCAGAGCTGGGGGCCGGCGGCAGCAGCGCGTCAGGGGGGCGTCGGCAGCAGCAGCACGTCGGCAGCAGCACGTCGGGGGGCCGGCGGCAGCAGCAGCGCGTCAGCAGCAGCAGGTCTGGGGCCGGCAGCAGCAGCACGTCGGGGGGCGTTGGCAGCAGCGCACCGGGGGGGCGTCGGCAGTAGCAGCACGTCGGCAGCAGCAGGTCTGGGGCCGGCAGTAGCAGCGCGTCGGGGCCGGCGGCAGCAGCGCGTCGGGGGCCGGCGGCAGAAGCGCGTCGGGGGCCGGCGGCAGCAGCGCGTCGGGGGCCGGCGGCAGCAGCAGCACGTCGCCAGAAGCACGTCGGGGGGCCGGCGGCAGCAGCAGCACGTCGGCAGAAGCACGTCCGGGGGCCGGCAGTAGCAGCACCCCGGCAGCAGCAGCACGTCGGCAATAGCAGGTCTGGGGCCGGCAGTAGCAGCACGTCGGGGGGCGTCGGCAGCAGCGCGCCGGGGGGGCGGCGGCAGCAGCAGCACGTCGGCAGCAGCAGCACGTCGGCAGCAGCAGCACGTCGGCAGCAGCAGCACGTCGGCAGCAGCAGCACGTCGGCAGCAGCAGCACGTCGGCAGCAGCAGCACGTCGGCAGCAGCAGCACGCCGGCAGCAGCAGCACGTCGGCAGCAGCAGCACGTCGGCAGCAGCAGCACGTCGGCAGCAGCAGGTCTGGGGCCGGCGGCAGCAGCGCGTCGGGGGGCCGGCGGCAGCAGCGCGTCGGGGGCCGGCGGCAGAAGCACGTCGGGGGCCGGCGGCAGCAGCGCGTCGGGGCCGGCGGCAGCAGCAGCACGTCGCCAGAAGCACGTCGGGGCCGGCGGCAGCAGCAGCACGTCGCCAGAAGCACGTCGGGGCCGGCGGCAGCAGCAGCACGTCGGCAGAAGCACGTCGGGGGGCCGGCGGCGGCAGCAGCACGTCGGCAGAAGCACGTCGGGGGCCGCCGGCGGCAGCAGCAGCACGTCGGGGGGCCGGCGGCAGCAGCAGCACGTCGGGGGCCGCGCACCATCTTAGGTTAAAGGTCATCTTATGGACAGCAACATAATATGGCTAACATTTTATCCTTAGCTGCATTTCAAATAAAATAAACAGTTGTTGCAGATGATCTTCATGCCTCAGTTAAGACATGAAGTAGATTTAACATTAACTATGAACTAATTAACAATATTAATAATGAAACCATTACCTGTGTAGCAGGTATATTTTAGCTTAGCTCTTTAAGGTTAGTATATTTCAGCTTTAAAGTAGTACATCAGGCATGTCCAAACTGTTCCTCAAAGGGCCGGTGTGGCTGCAGGTTCTTTCCAACCAAGCAGCAGCACACCACACTTGACTCGCTTAATCAACCGATCTCAGTCTTCAGACAGGTGAAGGTGTGGTCTTGGCTGGTTGGAACAAAAACCTGCAGCCACACCGGCCCTTTGTGGAACAGTTTGGACATGCCTGTAGTACATTATATTTCAACATCTCACCTTTGGTCTTCCTGATGGTCTGGACCAAAGCTCAAGACCTGGAGATGGTCCTGAGCAGCAGCAGTCCAAAATTTTTTTTTAAAAATTAAAAAAAAAAATTAAATTTAAAAAAATGCCTCAAAATTTCCATCACGGGAAATTCGTCAAGTACGCACAAGAAATTCGTCAAGTTTGCAGGAGAAATTCGTCAAGTTTGCAGGAGAAATTCGTCAAGTACGCCTACCTCAGTATAGTCGTTTCATGTGTGTGTTTATTTCTGGGCTCATTTCCTTCCTTACATCTGTTTAACTAATTCAAAGAGGCCTCTTTGAGTCTGGGATCCCTTTTACTGGAAAATTTTAGGATACAAGGCTACACTGTTTGACCCTGTTTTTTTCTTTTCTGTTCCCGCTTTAGTGAATAATCAGTTAGACAAATCCAGAATGTGAAAACAGCATTTCTTTCCAAAAAAAGCATTACCACAGCATTACTCACATGAAACCAGCACAGCAGCATTATTCAAACCACACTGCCAAATAATCAACCAGCAGCAGCAAATAAACACAACATTGCGATAATTATTGCGATACAGGTAAAGTTGCGTGGCCAGCCAGAACCGCCATTATCCCGCCAAAAAGGCAAATGCATCGGGGAGGGGCAATTAATAACAAGGGGCAACGCATGGCAAGGGGGGGGACATAGATCTCTTGAGATAATTGATTTTCTTTGTTATTGATCCTACATGAACGACTGAGGGACTTCACAAACATCCCATTCTACCGCAACGGGCCTTAGAAAAAAGTAAAAGTTAAACGCGTGGACGGTTTGGCTGGTCAGGCAACTGGCCCTACCTGGACTCCCGCGTGGCTCGACGTGATGACGTGACGACCTCAGCGGGGGCGGCGCACGTTTGGCGCGTTTTCCCGAGTCCCGCGTGACGCTGCAGCGATGGTTTTCAGGCTTTCAAACATCTTCCTTTTGTTGTTGGTTAAATGCGCGTTAAAAGGTCGTAAAACCAAAGCAAATACGAGTCTCTGTTGTCTCCCGGTGCCGGTAACAGGTAAAACTTATCTGGAGTCCTCCGCGTGGTTCGACGTGCTGCCGCGGTGCACGTTTGTCACGTTTTCCAGAGTCCCGCGTCTTGTTGCAGCTTTCAAACACGTTCCGTTTGTTGTTGGTTAAATGCGCGGTAAAAGCTCGTAAGAGTCTCCGTTTTGCTCCCGGTGCTAATCAGGTCCTTCCGCCTCACCTGTGTACCGGAGCGCGCCATATTTAACGGCACCCGTACGCCACCTGTGCTCACGTCATCACGCACACCTGGCGTGATTCACCAGGCGGGAATCACCATGGCAACTGCAATCAATGGATCTGTATATCCTCCTGAGACCCGCCCATTCATTTGTGACCTTTATAGTGGACAAAATAAAATAAATAAATAAAAATATTCAAATAAGTAAATATATAAATAAATAAAAAATAAAGTAGGCCTAAAAAATTAAAAGGGAATCTAAAAACTAATTGATAATAATGAAAATTGATAATAAAATGAAATAAATAAATAATAAAAATGCACAAACAAAAGTAAAATACATAAATAATAAATACAAATATAAATAAAATAAAAAATCAATAAAAATACATAAATAAGAAATTAAAAGGGAATCTAAAAACTATTTGAGGCGACTGTAGAAGCTTGTCAGAGATGTTGGTCATCAAAACAAAACAACAACAAAAATATTTTTGTTCGGTTGTTAACTTCACATGGACATAACACCATTACAGTCCATTACAGAGGACATGTTACAACTTTAATTTCTTATTTATTTATGTCTTTTTATTTATTTTTTATTTTATTTTTTATTTTTTTTTTATCCATAGTTTTCAGCTTTGCGTTCCATGTTTGGGTCCCGGGAGCTGAGAGCACACTCCGCGCATGCGCACTGGCGTCCTCATCTACTATGGCTAAATCTGTGGCCCACGAGTCAAAAACTTTGCCCACCCCTGGTCTAGACAACATTCTATAGGTCATATGGAGCTAAAATTATTATTAAAATGCAGCTTTCTATTGCAATACAGTGAGTTCTTGGGTGTAGTCACTGATAGAAACGCACCTTTTAGATATTTCAGGGCTAAGTGTACAAAAGAATCTAAAGGGAAATCTCCAGGTGTTTATGATGAGGAAACAGCATTATAATAATCAGAAAATAGCATAATATGAGCCCTTAAAAGATTTGTGAGGCTATTATGTATGATTTATTCCTACAATTATATTATACATGTTTGTTATTCTTGTTTTTATTGCAGACGGGGAGAAAAACAGTGCCATAGCGCCCTCTTGTGGTAAATGTGTGGGACTTTAATAACACTGAGAATTTTTACCCTCTGACATTTGTTTATTTTTACAATTCCCTAGAAAAAGATAAAAACGTGAATATGTATTTTAATGTTTTATTTTCATACAGAGCTGCAAACTGAGGCACGGTGAAAAAGGGACAGCACAGATTCATCGACCTTCAATTTGACTGTCGGTAAGAAAATACGCACTGACATTTGGTTCTGGTCCATAGCGTGGACCTGTTCAGTCTTGGTTCAGTCCTGGTTTAGTTCTGATAAACTTTAGAATTTCTCTCTCAGAAATATTGGGCACTAAGCTGCTTATATTTTCTTTACAAACACATAATAATCACCTTTGCTAATACAGTAGTACCTCACCTTACGAAATTAATTCGTTCCAGAAGTGGTTTCGTAACGTGAATCTTTCGTAAGTTGAGTAGCTATTTCAATGGAAAAAGCCTGATTCGTTCCAAGGCCCCGATCCAAGTTTTTTTTTATAGTGTAATTTTTTTTATAGTGTAACATTGTGTTCTGCGTAGAGACTGTAGACCCAGGACTAAACCTGGACTATACCAGGTCTAGACCAAGGTCTAAACCTGGACTAAACCTCGACTAGACCAGGTGGATTAAAGCGCCGCGCGCGGGTCTATTTCCTGGTTTCGTTTCGAGTCACGGCTGAGGCGAGCAGCGAGGGGGACCGCACGCAGTCTGAGCGCATGAACGAGACCCGTGCTCAAACCGTGCCTCCTCTAGACCTCCTCTAGACCTCCTCTAGACCAGGTCTAGAGGAGGTCTTGTATGCGTTTGTTCATGCGCTCAGACTGCGTGCAGTCCCCCTCGCTGCTCGCCTCAGCCGTGACTCGAAACGAAACCAGGAAATAGACCCGCGCGCGGCGCTTTAATCCACCTGGTCTAGTCCTGGTTTAGTCCAGGTTTAGTCCAGGTTTAGTCCTGGTTTAGTCCAGGTTTAGTCCTGGTTTAGTCCTGGTCCAGTCCTGGTTTAGTCCAGGTTTAGTCCTGGTCCAGTCCTGGTTTAGTCCAGGTCTAGACCTGCTGTCAGCCCCGCGCCGGGTCATGCAGCGCTATCACACACATGTCAGAGCGCAGTTTTCTCCCCCCTCCCCCTTCCCCCCACACTTCACTGTTAATACATTTTGTTGAAAATCTATGAAAGTTTGAGTGTTTAAACGAGAGACAAATGTGAGAAAAGTTTAAATCCAGTCTGAGAAAAGCGTATAATGTGTGTGGCTGAGTGCGCATTATTTGAACTTTTGAGATTTCGCGTTTCGTAACTTCAAATTTCTTTCGTATCTATAAAAGTATTAAGTCTTAATGATTTATTTGGTTTATACTGTACACTAAAAGGGGAAGAATGAAAAAAATAAACAGAAAAATTCTGACGAGCCCCCGCAGAGGCCAGAGGCTCGGCTCTGGTCAAACGCCCTTTAATGGGAGTTTGCATGTTCTCCCCGTGTCTGGGTGGGTTTCCTCCGGGCACTCCGGTTTCCCCCATCAACCTAAACATGCTCCAGGTAAAATCCTCCAGCTGAGGTCCTGACCAAACCGAAGCAACAAGATCATGGAGATGGTCCCCGAGCGCAGTAATGTGCTGCCCACTGCTCCTGATAACAGGATGGGTCAAATACAGAGAAGAATTTCTCCAGTGTGAGATCAATAAAGTCATTTTTCTTCTTAAACATGCTCCTTTGTGCACAAGACAAACCACTTGAAAAAGTTCATGAAGGTATTTGTTCTTATATAAAGGTATATTATATATGTCTTATATATGAACAAAAACCTTCATGAACTTTTTTCAAGTGGTTTGTCAAGACAAACCACTTCAGTCTAATGCTGGGTTCAGACCATCAGACCACAGCGTCAATATCGCACATGCTTCTACCCGAGGGAACCCGAGGGAACCTGAGGGAACCTGAGGGAACCCGAGGGAACCCGAGGGAACCCGAGGGAACCCGAGGGAACCCGAGGGACAGAGTGACCAGGGAAGTGTGGCACAGGCACAGCAGGTCAGCAGTAGTGATGTGAGGATAATACCAGGACTTTTAGGTGAAGGACAGGCATGAAAATCACTCACCTTTCAGCAAAAAGGTGCAAGATGCATTTTAAATAAACTGTTGAATGTGTAGTTACTGCGAGTTTGCTGATGTTTTTTTCCTTTAAATGTTGCGCCCTGGTTTCCCCTCGGCCAAGACGTAACAATAGTAAAATACTTTGCTTCGGGGAACACAAACATAAATTATTCCGTTGTGCTCCGCTAATTATGAGGGGCCGGTCTAAGCCAAAAATGCCAGGGCCGTTTTTTTCTCCCAGTCCAGCCCTTCTTGTGGTCAGTATAAAATCTTAGAAACTTTCGCTGCATTTTTTTCACGTTATGGCCATTTTCAAGCACAGTTTTTTGTATTTTAGCTAAGCAAATGACAGTATATTTCCCTCTTTACTGTTGGCGGGGATCAAATTGGTCAAAAACAGGGACAACTGGGACAAAACTGGGACAAATCAGTGGTTTTGTATAAATCTGCTGGGACAGCGGACACAGGGGTAAACAGGGACGTCTGGTCACCCTGCCTACAGTTCTCGTTCTACAGCGCCGCCATGTCCCGTGGCCCTGCTCTTTGCTGATGCATTTAGGTGTAGTCAGTATTTTGGAGCTTTTCAAAGATTAAATCTGAAGTCAGTGAAGCTTGCATTCTCGGGGGAGGGCATCAGAGCGTATCAGGCTTTCATCAGCTCACACTTCCTCTCAAATATGTGAATGGTGTAGGTGATGCTTCCTCTGATAGTTCCACGGGGGCCTTTTATAATGACTCTCGATGTCGAGAAACGGTTCTGAGAATCGGCCCGCGTCCAAATGGGAAGGAAAATGATCACGAACTGAACCAAAAGAGTCAAAATAAGAAAACCTAAATGAGACTGTTACTAAATATTTCATGGAATAACAGTTATTTTTTGGATTAGTTAAAGATGCATTCTGTAACTTTTCGGTTGGGGGTCCGTCACCTGCTTGTTTCTATGGAGATGTCATTGTTTTGTCTGGAATGTTCCACAGTATGACATTAAACAGCTCTGCTTTATATTTATTAGGGATGCACGATATATCGGCCATACCTGCCTGTCAAAGCCTGATCCCGTCAGATCTCAGAAGCTCAGCAGGGCAGGGCCTGGTTAGTACTCGGATGGGAAACACTGGGAATTCCAGGTGCCACAGGGGGGCGCCAGTTGCAAAAAACTGTTGCTGTGTCCTTAGGGAAGACACTTTACCCACATTTGCCTAGTATTTATTTTTTTTTTTTTTTCCCATTGCATTTATATAGCGCCTTTCATGACATGCCTTATCATCCCAAAGCGCTCCACAGTATGAAAGTGGAGTGAGTGTTGGAGGTGGTCAGAGGGGCCGATGGCGCAGATTGGCAGCCTCGCTTCCGTCAGTCTGCCCCAGGGCAGCTGTGGCTACAGAAAGTATCTTACCACCACCAAGTGTGGAGTGAATGAACAATGAACTGTAAAGAGCTTTGGGTGTCATGAAAGGCGCTATATAAATGCTATGAATTATTATTATTATTAACATCGGTATCGGCCGATATTACAAAAAAAAAATTTTTAATAAAAAAAAAATTAACATCGGTATCGGCCCGATGTGTAAAAGTGGGCCGATATTAACGTCCGATATGTGTCAGTACAGTAATATCCCTCGAATTAACGTTTTCTCACATTTCTCTCTCGTTTAAACACTCAAACTTTCGTAGATTTTCAACAAAATGTATTAATAGTGAAGCGGGGGGGGGCATGTCCCACCCGGGGCTGCGAGCACGAGACCCGTGTCCAACCTGTGCTTCCTCCTCCTCGGGACGGCGTCCACGGTCCTGAGGAGGAGACCCGCAGTCCCAGCACATCAAACCTCGACATGAACGAACGCAAGAGCCGCACGAAACCAGGCAAAGAGCCGCACGCCGTGGTTTAATCCTCGTTTAGACCTGGTCTAGTCCTGGTTTAGTCCAGGTCTAGTCCTGGTCCAGTCCTGGTTTAGTCCAGGTTTAGTCCTGGTCCAGTCCAGGCTTAGACCTGGTCTAGTTCTGGTTTAGTCCAGGTCTAGTCCTGGTCCAGTCCTGGTTTAGTCCAGGTTTAGTCCTGGTCCAGTCCAGGCTTAGACCTGGTTTAGACCTGGTGTAGACCTGGTTTAGTCCAGGTCTAGTCCTGGTCCAGTCCAGGCTTAGACCTGGTCTAGACCTGGTTTAGTCCAGGTCTAGTCCTGGTCCAGTCCAGGTTTAGACCTGGTTTAGTCCGCGTTTAGTCCTGGTCTAGTCCCGGTCTGGTCCTGGTCTAGTTCCAGTCTGGTCCCCCCCCTTCCCTCCGCGTCCCCCATCTATAACATGAATTGGCAAAGGTCCCTTAGCCAAACACAAACGCAGAACACAATGTTACACTATAAAAAAAAAAAAAAATCAGGAGTCCAAACAGGTTTTGAAAATAAAAGACATTCAAAAATTCATTTTGCATGATTTTCAGTCTGTATAAAATGTGATCTCAGAATTAAAAATAAATAAATATTGGTATCGGCTAATATTGGTATCGGTCAATATCAGTAACATTAATATTGGATATCGGTATCGGCGTAACCCTAACCCTGCTTTAGATTTATTCAATTACAGGTGCTTTTAGAGCTCAAAAATACCCATAAAAACCCCAAAAATACCCATAACTTGGTGTGGTCTGGTCTCCATGAGATGGAAAGTAATTAGAAATGTAAAATAATCCGTTTAGCTGAGCTTTTGTTTGTCACATAAAGCGTGTGTGTTTGGAGTTTGTGGCTGAAGTGTTGCACAGATGTGTGGGTTTCACCACAGATGCAGAAGCGACACATCCTGCCTCATTCACCTTTTTAAAATGGAAATGTTTTTATAACAAAAAGTCCATATAATCATTCAGTAATTCAATAATACACAGGATATATGTTATCACACACGTACACACACACACACACCTTAGTCCTAATTTAGACCTGTTTTAGTCCTGGCTTAGTCCTGGTTTAGACCTGGTTTAAACCTGGTTTAGTCCTGGTTTAGTCCTGTTTTAGACCTGTTTTAGTCCTGGCTTAGTCCTGGTTTAAACCTGGTTTAGTCCTGGTTTAGTCCTGGCTTAGTCCTGGTTTAGGCCTGGTTTAGACCTGTTTTAGACCTGTTTTAGTCCTGGCTTAGTCCTGGTTTAGACCTGGTTTAAACCTGGTTTAGTCCTGGTTTAGTCCTGGCTTAGTCCTGGTTTAGTCCTGTTTTAGACCTGTTTTAGTCCTGGCTTAGTCCTGGTTTAGACCTGGTTTAAACCTGGTTTAGTCCTGGTTTAGTCCTGGTTTAGTCCTGGTTTACTGGTTTAGTCCCAGCAGTGGCGTTCCTAGAGTGATTTGCGCCCTGGGCGAAAGCCACTCTTGCCCCCCCACCCCCCACCCCGAGACTGACTTGCGGTCTCTGGGGGGGGGGTTCACACCCTTCCTTCACAACAACGATTCACAACTACTTTCAAGTTAGTTTTAATGAACAATAAACAATAATTACAAAAAACGTTTTTGAACATAAAAAAGACCAAAGGCGCAATTATTTCACATTATAGCCATGTAGGCCTACAGCTATTTAAGAAAGCAAAAGTGCAACATTAGTGTAACATAATTAGCAAAAAGACTTAAACCTCCATTGAAGTCGCACCATATAAATAACAAAAAATTAAACGATCTGTACATTACAGAATAACATGAAAAAAATATGTAAAATTACTACACATTAAATTGGCAAAAATGGTGCAAACAGTGCAATCCTGTATCATAAATAAATGAACGACCAAGGTACATTCTATACACATTACTGTACACATAAAAACAAATAATGAACACTATTGTGTATCATAAGTAACAGGAAGTAATAAGTGAGGAAGTGGCAAAAATAGGCAAACCACTATAATTTGTCATAAATAACAAGGGCAAAAGAAGTAATATGAAAACAGTCTAAAAGTTGGATTTCCTGTCCTTCCTGGATGCAAATTCGTCCACAATGTCTTCATATGAGCTTGGGGGAAGGACAAACATGCATCAACAATCACATCGGGGGAGTTTAACTAATACAACATCATCATTAAGTCAAACTTGAAGACTAGTCGATAGCATACCTTTTTCTTTTGCTCACTTCTCCTCCTCTTCTTTCCATTTCTTTCGAAATTGAGCACCTGATGGCTTCAATCTTTTTCAGTCCATCACTGCGACTGTTTTGTCATATACTGTACACCGTGCGCTACTCTGTCTTCATGTAACCACGAGCCAGCACAGCACCAGCCCCCCACCCCGGCCCCTGCACAAGGATCCGCGCGGATCTTTGCTCCGCGCCTCCGCGCACCCGCTCGCCGCACCGGTTTTTTGTTTTTTTTTTCCTTCGCGCCACCGCGAATGGCATTTGGCTTAGAACTTTTTGAATAGCCCTCATACACTCAACAAAAATATAAACGAAACACTTTTGTTTTTGCTCCCATTTTTCATGAGATGGACTTAAAGATCTAAAATTCATTCCAGATACACAATATTACCATTTCTCTCAAACATTGTTCACAAATCTGTCTAAATGTGTGATAGTGAGCACTTCTGCTTTGCTGAGATAATCCATCCCACCTCACAGGTGTGCCACATCAAGATGCTGATCTGACATCATGATTAGTGCAGAGGTGTACCTTATACTGCCCACAATAAAAGGCCACTCTGAAATGTGCAGGTTTTTTTTTTTTCTTTATTGGGGGTCTGGGGACTCAGAACCAGTCAGTATCTGGTGTGACCACCATTTGCCTCATGCAGTGCAACACATCTTCTTCGCATAGAGTTTATCAGATTGTCAGTTGTGGCCTGTGGAATGTTGGTCCACTCCTCTTCAATGGCTGTGCGAAGTTGCTGGATATCAGTGGGAGCTGGTACACGCTGTCGTATACGCCGGTCAAGCACATCCCAAACATGCTCAATGGGTGACATGTCCGGTGAGTATGCTGGCCATGCAAGAACTGGGACATTTTCAGCTTCCAAGAATTGTGTACAGATCCTTGCAACATGGGGCCGTGCATTATGTTGCTGAAACATGAGGTGATGTTCATGGATGTATGGCACAACAATGGGCCTCAGGATCTCATCACGGTATCTCTGTGCATTCAAAATGCCATCAATAAAATGCACCTGTGTTCTTCGTCCATAACAGATGCCTGCCCATACCATAACCCCACCACCACCAGGGGCCACTCGATCCACAACATTGACATCAGCAAAGCGCTCACCCACACGACGCCACACACGCTGTCTGCCATCTGCCCTGAACAATGTAAACCGAGATTCATCCGTGAAGAGAACACCTCTCCAACGTGCCAGACGCCATCGAATGTGAGCATTTGCCCACTCAAGTCTGTTACGCGACGATCTGGAGTCAGGTTAAGACCCCGATGAGGACGACGAGCATGCAGTTGAGCTTCCCTGAGACGGTTTCTGACAGTTTGTGCAGAAATTGTTTGGTTATGCAAACCAATTGTTTCAGCAGCTGTCCGAGTGGCTGGTCTCAGACGATCTTGGAGGTGAACCTGCTGGATGTGGAGGTCCTGGGCTGGTGTGGTTACACGTGGTCTGCGGTTGTGAGGCTGGTTGGATGTACTGCCATATTCTCTGAAACGCCTTTGGAGACGGCTTATGGTGGAGAAATGCACGATCAACAGATCTGGTTGACATTCCTGCTGTCAGCATGCCCATTGCACGCTCCCTCAATGCTTGTGACATCTGTGGCATTTTGCTGTGAGACAAAACTGCACATTTCAGAGTGGCCTTTTATTGTGGGCAGTATAAGGTACACCTGTGCACTAATCATGATGTCAGATCAGCATCTTGATGTGGCACACCTGTGAGGTGAGATGGATTATCTCAGCAAAGCAGAAGTGCTCACTATCACACATTTAGACAGATTTGTGAACAATGTTTGAGAGAAATGGTAATATTGTGTATCTGGAATGAATTTTAGATCTTTAAGTCCATCTCATGAAAAATGGGAGCAAAAACAAGAGTGTTGCGTTTATATTTTTGTTGAGTGTATATGTGTCCAGTATGTGTCCGTCATAAACACAGAATAATCAAGATGGCGCCAGAGAGGCCGGCTGCCTGTTACAGAGCTCCGACCCTACCTTACCTTTTTTTCCTCTTTTTACCTGTAAATAGACGTTTCCTTGTTTTTTCTTTAGAATAGGTAAAACCCGGTGCAGTTGTGCACCTGGGAAGCCTACTCTTACTACAGCTTTATCGTCAGCTGTAGTGTTTTTCTGCACTTTGTAAATCCGTACAAGGAAATGTGCAAGGGACTATCGCACTCAACCACGGAGCGCATCACATATGCGCGCGATCAGCTGCTCAGTCTACGGGGGCCTTCTCTACTCTACGCCGGGAAACCTGAAGTACCAGCGGAGATACAGAGGAGGAAGAGAAGAGGATGCAGAGGTTGACGAAAGAAACGAGGACCGGGTTTACCGAATCTACCTGCGGTAATCACGGGGAATGTGCGGTCCATCTGCAACAAGACGGAGGAGCTGATCGCGCTGACTCGGCAGCGGAGGGAATACCGGAGCTGCAGCATCATATGTTTTACGGAGACGTGGTTGAATGGGAATATACCGGACAATATAATTTCACTGAATGGATTTACCGTAAAGCGTGCGGACCGGACGGTGTTTGGAAGTGGAAAAACAAGAGGAGGTGGCCTGCTTGTTTTTATTAATGAACGCTGGTGTCACCCCGGGAACGTACATGTGAAAGATCAGCTGTGCTCCCGGGACATCGAACTTCTTGCTGTGGGTATGCGGCCCTACTATTTGCCACGAGAATATTCACATGTCATCGTACTTTGTGTTTATATTCCTCCATCGGCGGATGGCGGGGCCGCATGCGAGCAGCTCCATACTGTAGTGACGAGACTGCAGACAGACCACCCGCGTGCTCTCGTTCTAATCACGGGGGACTTTAACCACAACTCCCTATCCACTACTCTCCCTACATTCACGCAATACATCACGTGCCCCACGAGAGACAATAAGACTCTGGACTTGTTTTACGCTAATATCAAAGACGCTTACACTTCCGCCCCCCTCCCCCCGCTCGGACGCTCAGACCACTGTCTGGTTTACCTGCTCCCGCAATACACACCCAGGGTGCGAAGACAACCTGCGCAGAAGCGGTCTGTGAAGCTTTGGACTCAGGAGGCCCGTGAGAGTCTGAGGGACTGTTTCCAGAACACTGACTGGGACATGTTCAGCGGCTCTTACGGAGATGACATCAACGGCCTGACCCATTGCATTACGGACTACATTAACTTCTGCGTGGAGAACACTGTACCAACCAGGAGGGTACGGTGCTTCTCCAACAACCATCCCTGGGTCACCCCTGAGCTTAAAGCCCTCCTGAACCAGAAGAAGAGGGCTTTCAACTCAGGGGACAGAGAGGAGCAAAAAAGGGTCCAGATAGAGCTTCAATGGAGGATACGACGGGCCAAAAAGGACTATGGGAGGAAGATGGAAGAGCAGCTGGCCCAAAACAACGCACGGGGCGTGTGGAGAGGACTGAGGAGCATGTCTGGTTTCAGACAGAGTGGCAGAGGGACAGCTGATGGTGATCAGCGCTGGGCGGACGAATTAAACCGTTACTTCAACAGGTTTGACTCGCCCCCCACCCCCTCTGCCCCTCTGCCGACTCCTCCCTCCTCCTCTTCACACCTCCCCGGGCCAGTAGCCACATCCCCCTTCCCCTTCACACGGACCCAACCCAGCACCAGCCCCCCTCCACCCCCCACCTCCACCAGCCCCTGCAGTCCACCCCAGTCCCCCCCTCACTCCCCCCTCTCCATCACACCAGACGAGGTGAGGAGGGAACTTAGGCGGCTCAACCAGAGGAAGTCCACAGGTCCTGATGGTATCTGCCCCAGGCTGCTGAGAACCTGTGCAGACCAGCTCTGTGAGGTTCTCTGCTACATGTTCAACCTGAGCCTCAGCCTGGAGAAGGTCCCCGTCCTGTGGAAGACCTCCTGTGTGGTCCCGGTTCCCAAAACAACAAACGCCAGGGAACCGGCCCACTACAGACCAGTCGCCTTGACCTCCCACCTCATGAAGACCATGGAGAGGGTGATCCTCAGCCACCTCCGCTCTGTGGTGAGCCCCACCCTGGACCCGCTGCAGTTTGCCTACAAGCCAAACGTAGGAGTAGAGGACGCCGTCATCTACTTTCTGCAGCGGGCGCTCACCCACCTTGAGACCGCCGGGAGTGCTGTGAGAGTCATGTTCTTTAACTTCTCCAGCGCTTTCAACACCATCAGGCCGGCGCTGCTGCGGGGGAAGCTAGAGGATGCGGGAGTTGATGGACATCTCGCTGCCTGAACCATCGACTACCTCACTGACCGTCCACAGTACGTGCGGCTGCGCGGCTGTGAGTCAGAGGTGGTAGTCTGCAGCACTGGGGCTCCCCAGGGAACTGTCCTCTCACCCTTCCTCTTCACCATATACACCTCGGACTTCACATATAACATGGACAGCTGCCATCTCCAGAAGTTCTCTGACGACTCGGCCATTGTGGGCTGTGTGTCTGAGGGGAACGAGCTGGAGTACCGCTCGGTCATCAGAGACTTTGTGGACTGGTGTGGGCGCAACCACCTGAGCCTTAACACCAGTAAGACAAAGGAGGTGGTGATCGACTTCAGGAGGAGACCACTACCTCACTCACCGGTGAACATCCAGGGGCAGGACATAGAGACTGTGGACAGTTTCAAGTACCTGGGTGTTCACCTCAACAATAAACTGGACTGGTCCCACAACACCAACGCCCTGTACAAGAAGGGCCAAAGTCGCCTCCACCTCCTGAGGAGACTGAGGTCCTTTGGAGTGTGCAGGCCTCTGCTCAAGACTTTTTATGACTCTGTGGTGGCCTCTGCTCTCCTCTACGCTGTCGTCTGCTGGGCCCCGAGCAGCACAGAACGGGACAGAAAAAGACTCAACAAGCTGGTCAAGAGGGCCAGCTCTGTCCTGGGCTGTCCTCTGGACTCTGTAGAGGAGGTGGCTGAGAGGAGGGTACTGGCCAAATTCACGTCCATCATGGACGACACCTCTCACCCTCTGCACCGGACTGTAGAGGAGCTGAGCAGCTCCTTCAGCTGTCGACTGAGGCACCCCCAGTGCAAGAAGGAGCGCTACCGCAGATCCTTCATCCCCACCACCATCAGACTGTATAATTCTACTGTATAGTCCTACCGTGCAATATCGTTTTCCCAATGTGCAATATTGTTGTTTTTTCAATACTCCTATCGTGCAATATCGTTTTTCCAATTTTTTCAATACTCTCCCTGTCACTGTTTTTTATTATTATCACTACTATTATTATTATTCGATTCATTACTTATTTTTTAAATTATTATTACCACCTATCTTTATGCCTTTTTTTGCCTGCATGCACTTGTCTTCTTGTTCAAACTGTCCCTACCTGGAGCTACTGTGACAAGTAAATTTCTCCTGTGTGAGTCTTATCTTATCTTATCTTAAGTCTCTTTTCACCTGTGGCTTTAGGACCCATTTACAAACATCAGGTTTTATATGAAATATGTGCAGGCCTTAGGTTATTACCTGCACAAACACGACACATCAGATCTAGAATATGAAAACAGACTTGAAATAGGTCTCAAAAATTCAATCAATTCTAACAGTTCCCTGAAGGTGCTCCTCTGGTGGAGCTCAGGGAACTGTTAGAGTTGATTGAATGACCTATTATTAATAATAATAATAATAATAATAATAATAATAATAATAATAATAATACATTTTATTTATTAGGCGCCTTTCTGGACACTCAAGGTCGCCTTACAATAAGTACAATATACATTATAGGCAGTTAAAAGCAACAGTTAAAATACAAACAGCTGAAAACAAACAGTAAAATTTTTTAAACAGTAAAACATTTTAAAAGGACAGTGCAGTTATAGTTGAAGTGAAAAGGCCAAGTCTATTTTCATATTCTGATATGATATTTTCATAATCAGATGTGTCATGTTTGTGCTGGAAATAACCTAAGACAGGGGTGTCAAACATGCGGCGCGGGGGCCAGGTACGGCCCTCCAAGACCTTTAATCTGGCTCTCGGCTGATTTTCTGTTAAAATATTGTAATTAGGGGCCAAGCACCGAAGGTGCTAGGCACCCTATAGTGTTTGCTCTGCGTTGCCTAGCGAAGTTGCCTAGCGAAGTTGCCTAGCGAAGTTGCCTAGCGAAGTTGCCTAGCGAAGTTGCCTAGCGAAGTTGCCTAGCGAAGTTGCCTAGCAACCCTTTGATCTTTCCTTTGATGTTCTGGTCTCCTGATTCTTAATAGGGGGCCAAGCACCGAAGGTGCTAGGCACCCTATAGGAATTGTGTATGATTCTCTGATAGACTGGTGGGACGAGGCGACAGCCCGGATAAAGAGACTGGCCATCCGATGGCAGAGGAAACACAGAAATGTGTTTGCACTGCATCACCTTTGCTCTCCCCCAGGCCCCTTTCTTCATCCCTTTGGTCCTCTACATTCCTCCTGTTTCTCTTAGCCCTTGGGCCCAGTGGTGTTTATTCCCGTACCCGCATCCCTCGATGTGTCTTCTGAGTGCTTTGTGAATGTTATTGTGGTGATGAAATATGTACTATTATGTACCTGAAGTGTGTATTATTGTGTACTTTGTAATATTAAAAGATAAAAATAGGAATTGCTTTCCGTTGCCTAGGCAAGTTGCCTAGTAACCCTTTGATCTTTCCTTTGATGTTCTGGTCTCAGGATTATTAGGGGGCCAAGCACCAGAGGTGCTGGGCACCCTCTAGGAATCGTATTCCGTTGCCTAGGCGAGTTGCCTAGTAACCCTTTGATCTTTGCTTTGATGTTCGGGTCTGAAAGTTATTATTATTATTATTATTCTTCTAGTATAGGAAGTCTATGGCAGCCCCTAGAACCGTTTGGTAAAAAGTTGTGAAATTTGGCATGCACATTCCAGCCAGTCTCCTCATTACCCACAGCAATTTATAGACCCCCAGCTCCAACCGTCTAGTGGCACCAGCAGGTCAAAGTTGCAGAAATTTGTCAACTGCCTAGCAACGCACCTAGCAACCTTTGATCTGTCTTTGATGTGTCTGTTCTGACAGGGTTAGACCCTGACCCTGTCAGACCCTGTCAGACTCTGTTAGATCCTGTCAGACCTTGTTAGACCGTGTAGTTTGTGTACTGTGTATTGGCCAGAGGAGCAAGATGGTGAGGGAATCCGGAAAAGCAGATGACTGTTGATCAGCGCCTATGGAGCGGTCTGATCGCTCTTGGGACCTAGGATCCTGGATCAGAGGATCACAGAGACAAGCCGGATCAAGCAGCGAGGTCAGGGCCGAGATCTGCTCTGTCTGAGGCAGGGGGCATGTCGTGTGTGCGCTGCGCGGAGCAAGAACTCTGATCAGAACTACGACAGCGCCAAAGAAGAAGTTTACTGACTTGGAGCAGTAGATCCTGGTCTCCAGAGAGGCATGAGATGAGAAGAATTAAGTTTAAATGATGCTGCTGTGTGGGAATTGTAATGAATGAAGTTATGTGTGTGTACGTGCGTGTGTATACGCACGTGTGTGCGTGCGTGTGCGTGTGTGTGTGTGTGTAGCTGTGTGTGTGTAAAGGTTTATGCATGGGCTTGTGTGTATGTACATATATGTGTGTGTGTGTGTGTGTATTAATTTTTATTTTTATTATGGATCTGTACTCTGAGCCTCAATATTGTTGTGAAGTGACAAAGTTCTATTTTATAGGAAAAGATATATCCTGTAAACATCTCTTGGCACTATTGATTTGAAGGAATTTTCAATTCAAAGAGCCTTATATTCTTATATTTGTAAATAAAAAATGTACTTTGTCATCAAAAATCTGTTTCTCTGTTGTTTTAGATGTTTGAGGTGTCATTAAATCAATAAATATTGACATCAAAATCACTGATCTGCTCGAAATGACTCTTTGTACATAACGCTCATTTTCTCCACTTTGTGGTAAAAATATAAGGATATTTTATATAGGAAGTCTATGGCAGCCCCTAGAACCGTTTGGTAAAAAGTTGTGAAATTTGGCATGCACATTCCAGCCAGTCTCCTCATTATCCACAGCAATTTATAGGTCCCCAGCTCCAACCGTCTAGTTATTATTATAATTATTCTTCTAGTATAGGAAGTCTATGGCAGCCCCTAGAACCGTTTGGTAAAAAGTTGTGAAATTTGGCATGCACATTCCAGCCAGTCTCCTCATTACCCACAGCAATTTATAGGTCCCCAGCTCCAACCGTCTAGTGGCACCAGCAGTTCAAAGTTGCAGAAATTTGTCAACTGCCTAGCAACGCACCTAACAACCTTTGATCTGTCTTTGATGTGTCTGTTCTGACAGGGTTAGACCCTGACCCTGTCAGACCCTGTATGGCAGCCCCTAGAACCGTTTGGTAAAAAGTTGTGAAATTTGGCATGCACATTCCAGCCAGTCTCCTCATTACCCACAGCGATTTATAGGTCCCCAGCTCCAACCGTCTAGTGGCACCAGCAGGTCAAAGTTGCAGAAATTTGTCAACTGCCTAGCAACGCACCTAGCAACCTTTGATCTGTCTTTGATGTGTCTGTTCTGACAGGGTTAGACCCTGACCCTGTCAGACCCTGTCAGACTCTGTTAGATCCTGTCAGACCTTGTTAGACCCTGTCAAACGGTGCTTGGCCCCCGCATTGCTGCTTGCAGCTATATTTATTATTCTTCTCTATTCTTTCTTCAATAGGAAGTCTATGTCAGCCCCTAGAACCGTCTGGTAAAAAGTTGTGAAATTTGGCATGCACATTCCAGCCAGTCTCCTCATTACCCACAGCAATTTATAGGTCCCCAGCTCCAACCGTCTAGTGGCACCAGCAGGTCAAAGTTGCAGACATTTGTCAATTGCCTAGCAACGCACCTAGCAACCTTTGATCTGTCTTTGATGTGTCTGTTCTGACAGGGTTAGACCCTGACCCTGTCAGACCCTGTCAGACTCTGTTAGATCCTGTCAGACCTTGTTAGACCCTGTCAAACGGTGCTTGGCCCCCACA